>JAPYYV010019069.1:0-11151 GCA_030522625.1 Copidosoma aretas
CTTATCTTGCAACGATCGTGAGATATGCACAATGCAGAGTTGGATTGGAACACAGAGTGACGAGGAAGCTGCGTTTACGTGACTCGTCGCTTCTTACACGGTAGAATATTTTTATTTTTTTTATGCATCAAAATGTTTGAAAAAAGGTTCATCATTTGTTATAATTTTTAATAAGTCAACAAGCTGATTTTCGTAGTCAAGCATCTTTGCCGTAAGGGGCGATGATATACGTATATTTCACTGATCAATGGATCGATAGTCTATGACTTTTCATAAGTTTTACTTGATCGAAGATTTCATGATTGAAAGAAAAAAGAAAAAAAAAACAATGGGAAACAGGGAAGTGCTGAAAAATGATGAAAACTAATCGACGTACGGTATGTAAATAAAAAATAATCAGGGAAAATAAAAAAAACACGACTCATCGGACTAGACGCGATCACAACGACAAAAACTAGGCGATAAGTCAACCGTAGCTCGTAAGATTTAGTCATAGTTGTACACACTCATTCGTTATCGCACTGTTGAACAAAAATCTTGTTATTTATAAACTTTTTCTATGCATATTTACAAACATCCTCGTTTTCATTTGTCATCCCGTCCTCCCGTCCTCCCGTCCTCTGCCCGCGTCCCGCCTCGTCGCTGTAATTAGATCCACCGGGGGCGTCGTCGTTTTTCAAGCCAATAATTACCCAACGGGCCAATTAAATATAACTCGAGCGTCCCTTCGAGGGGCAAACTTTGGGAAAAATATCAAAAAACGGAGAAAAAGGAGCAAGACCAGGGTAGCACGAGAGCAGGGAGAGGAACGGAAAATCGCGCTCAGTGTCGTCCGGATGGAGTAATTTTGAAACTTAATTAGTAGACTCGTCGTCCTCGTCGTCGTTCGGACGGCATCGAATGCACGTATACGTATAGGGAGAGAGAGGTGGGGGGGGGGGGGGGGGGAGAACGGTAGTTGTCACCTCGAGTCAGCGAGACGCGAAGCAGAGCAGAAAGAGGGAGGGCCCGCAGCGATACAGCCGCTTTTGTGCTCCCCTTTCCCGGCCCCCGTGCGTCTGTGTGTATGTGCGTGTGCTCCGACGCTCGCCAAAACTTTCCGTGTGCACAGACTACAGGCCGCGCACACCCACGGAAGAAGGGATCGTCTTCTCTTTCGCGTTTCATACCTTCGTCCTTCCGTATAAATATACTGACCCTCGCCTCCCCTGGTCCGCGCGTTGGCCATATTGCTCCATAAATTTACCCTGCGCTTTTTCGGGCAGTTTTTTCATCGGATCGTCAAAGTTTGTATCTTCCAGGATAACAACTTCTCGTCGGGCAATCGAGTTCCACAAACTTGGGTTTACAATTTGACGTCCGATGAAGAATTTTCTACACTTGACGTCCGGTGATCCATTGGTATATACCTACTTATCATTCTGTTTGCAAAACTTACAATTTTATTTGTATCACTGCACGCATTGAACCCTACAGGTCAGCCTTGACTGCTGCGATATCGTACAGAGCCCGTATATATGCATCGTATTCTAAAAAAAGGACCGATGATACCGTCGAGAGATCAAAAGTGCGAATCGCGCAGAAACGATTGATCCATCCAAAGTTTGCCGGATCAACGGTACCGGTCTTTAGAATCCAATGATCATGAATAATCACCTCTTTGCACCCACATCCGCAATGTTTTAGGAACACCCCTTGTCCTCTCGTCCGTTTTTCCCCTCACGATCCGGGTGGCCGGTTGACACGGTTGACAGGCGACCCGCGGGAGAGCTGGCTGGCTCGCTCGTGACGAGGGAGGGCATTGAGCAGGCATACAGAAATATACGTACAAATGTACGGGGGGGTTGGAAAATGCGGCGAGCTCTCGCGCGCTACCAGCTCCGCTCCTCCGATTCGCGACTAGACCTCTCTTTCATCACACGTACGCGCATGGGCGTTTCACGCATATATTCGAAGCGCTTCGCGTGGGCCTCCCGAAGAGCGGCAAGCTTAATATTACCAGGTACCAGGTTAAAACATGATTGTTTGTACAAAACATCGCTGTCGGCTTATCTTTGCCATCGGCTTTCCAACAAAATTATGATTTCCGTGGAACCGTTTGGTTTGCGAATGTGCGAAATGTTCGTCCGAGCCGACAGAGCATAACCATGTTTGGGTTGAAGAAACAGATTTTTGATCGCTTTCAATGTATTGAATTCCAAGGCTTGATCGCTGACCTGATGAGCCGCGCCGTACCGTCTATTGAAAAGTCTGATTTTTCGATCTTGACGATTAAAAAAAAAAAAGTACTAGATTTTGTACATTTTTTTTACTTGCTAACGATCACGTTTAAAAATTTTATTTGATAGCTGACGAAAAAAAAAATGCATGCGCTGTAAGAGTCGACACGAAACACCCTATATATTATATGCTTACGCTGAAACGGACTCGCGTCTCGTCTCGTTTTACTTCCAAAGTGACAACAAACTCCACTGGGTCCGAATAACCGGGAGAAACTATGTGCATTCGAAAGAGAGGGAGGATACTGAGATGTCCCGCGCACACCACACGCGAAGCCGCGAATATGACGCGGATGGACGATTATTTCTGCTTGGAAGTGCACACCACACATATATATATACGACTGCTATTTTTCAATACGATTATTATGCGGCTTTTCAAGTTTACCATCTTCAGTGTGGTCAAGGTGTTTCTTTTCAAGTGATATTGCTGATGGAAATCGCGATGGCGCGCGGAATATTAAAAATAACGATAATGTTGACGCGCCATAATTTTTGAACAGGTTGAACGACAGTCATTTGATACGTCGATGGGGGATTCCTTTTGTGTCGACAACTTTTTTAAACTGCACCTTCGCTGACCTTTTTGCTCGGCACTTTTGTATGCTAATATTATGGCCGACTCGTAAAATTTTAGCTACCGCATGACTGCGTCTGAGTGAAGAAAATTTATTTTTCACTTCTTCTCGCTTCACAATCCATTCGTACTATAACGCAGCGGAAAAAACAATAGACCAAGTGCGTCCAATGAATGCGAAACAATTATTCGATGGCGATTCGTTCTACTCTAATTTATTCATGTCCCTTGAATATTCCCTAAACACGAGTGATGATAGCGACTATAACGCGTGTATAATCTAATTAACAGTCAGCTAATCATCATTGTAATTGAAATCGATTCATCGCAGGTGCATACGATGTAATTTGTATTCCATCCGATGCACGAACGTTACGAAAATAAGGTGCAAAAGTATTCTAAGATATTCCAACACAAATGGAGTCATCACCATCATCATCATTATTATTATTAACCTTTCCCGGAAAATCCACGTGACCTGTAGGTATGAAAACAACCTGAAAAATACCGCATATTTGCCACTTTTAAAGCGAAAAACAATGTTCCAACTCTGAAAATCGCGCGTTAGTTTGCAAACGTCGTTCTGTAGGAAGTGGCGAAAAAACTCGAAGCTGTCCTTCGAAACTTATCCGCATTTGTCCAAAGACGACGACGACGACGACTGTCCATTCGCATGTACTATGACTACTACTACTACTACTACTACGTTCATACGACAGTTGTAAAAAAGTGTGTATATAAAAAGGAATGTATACGTTCGACGACACTTCTCTTCTCGAACTTTTACAGTTTGACGAGGAGCAAAAAGAGTCTACCCTACCGTTCTAGGAATCTCGCTCTCGTATCGTACACGTATATAATATAGGCATGCTTTACGAAAACTTTATGAGTTTGCGCTTTTATTTTCACGGTAGCTACGCCGCGGACAGAGCTCTTGCGCGCGTCGCCGAAATCCTTGAGGCGACCTCGAAAACCTCGCGCGAAAAACCAAGTGTCCGCTTGTGGAATCTCGCGTGAATAAAAGAACTTCATCGCGAAACCTTGCTCACTTTGTTCTCAGCTCGGATCCCAAAAGACGTTCGTGAACTATATGATACAATGACAAAACGATTTTTTCGCCACGAATAGAATAGTCGGATGGAAAAGTCCGGGCTCACCGATAATACCGAAACTGCCCATCACCACCATTATCACCTTTTTTTTCCCCGAGGAACGCAGGAAAAGCCCCGGAATAGATCCCCGTACACGCGCATACCTCTCGGTTCCTTTCACTCGCACACGCGCGCGGACCATCGTCACGCGTCGCGAAAGAGGGAGAACAAAAAGTAAGAAGGAAGAGAGACACACGTTCGCCGGGTGGAGAGGAAAGAAGAAAAAAAAAAATGCCCATCCTTGAGACGAAAGCCCGCTGTCCTTGAGCAGAAAAACCGCACGCGCTCGCAGGGGGACTCCCCGCGGCATTCGCGCGCTCCGCACGCACGAAAAAGATGGAATAATCGATCGCCGGTGTGCTCCTCGCGAGGCACACGTACACTTTGGATATTTCGAAATACTTTGAATACTCGTACGTGTCGGGTTTCGCCAATAGCCCCCCCCCCTCCCCTTCCCCTTCACCATATACAAACGCAGGACGACGAACACGCACAGCCGATAAGAGAATTCCATCGCGCACGTGGAGCCCCGAGGACAACGGCGGCGACGACTGTACGTACGCGCTTCTCTCCTCCGCCTGATGATCGTATTGGCGGGCACACGCTATTCCACCCCCACCCGCGAGCGCGCGTCTTCTTCTTCGTTTGTACGCGCGTGTGCGTGTGTACGCGTGCGCGCGAGCGGAATATTTGCCGAGTCCACGGAGCCGCTGTTGTACATTGTGGCCGGGCGAGCTCTTTCTTTGGCGCTCGCCTGCGGAACCCCGCGCGGCCATCGGGCAGGCGTATCCATGCGCAAGTTGCCGGGCGCGCCTGTACGAGGCTCTGTGCGAGAAATTTATTTCCGACGTAGTATACAGGTCGATGAGGAGGACGATACTTTGAAAGGACGTCGTCGGTGTGGCGTTGTTTTTTCGGGGGGGGATCGTCGTTGATCGTTGTGCCGGAAATAGTGTCGGTGTTCCGAGGAATACTCGGCGACGAGTCCATTGTTCGAACCTTTCGCACACGAGCATACACTTGTAACGCGCGTCTCGGAACAATCGTCGAGGATTCATTATTTTTATGTTTTTTTTTTTTTTTTGTTCACACGTTCAAGATATTATACGTGTCGCGAGGCGATCGATGAATAATTCGTGCACCCGCGGGTGTAATAACGGAGGAGCGAAACAAAAATTGTATTTACTGTCACGGACATTCGGGTGCGCGCAGTCGATATCGGCACGTTCGGATATTCTTCTTTCAATAATGTCTGCAACTTTCGAACGGCATTAAAAGCATTGAAACACAAAACACTTGAAAATACAAATTTTCGAGGACATTCGTATCACTGTACTCGGATAAAATATTTCATACGGTGAAACATCAATAGCATCGAGCGACAGGGCGAATTGTACGAACGGGCGTATGTGTACAAATCGGATCAAATGTTTTCATTCTCCCCGTGCACACTTCGGAAGCTTGAAAAAAAGCACGAGACGGTGAAAATGTACCTCAACGGAGTACTGCATCCTTTCGAACACATTAAAAGCGAATGATCTCTGTGTAGCGGTTGTATATAAAAACAGAGCAAGAGGGAGCAAAACAGTATAAAAAATTTTCGAAGTTGTCCACAAACAGAAGAGCTTTATTTATCTGTTTAAAGCCGACCCAGTCTGCGCGCATACCGTATGTGCACGCTACCTAAATCAAATATTCAACGACGGTGGGTATTTTTATTTTTTGCCGACGACGTGGATTATATTTTGTTAATTGTTATCAATTAAATTTTATTCAGTGACAATAGGATGATAGAGATACAGAATAGGAATAAACATTACATTATGTATAGGTGTCGAAATCATTGCACCGTTTTCGTATATCAAAGACGTTAGGTCACCCCAAAGGACCAAAAATCTCCCCTATCGCTGTGAGCTTGGTGTATATTATATGCCACAGTTAGTAGCACGAAAGTGGCCGGTAAGGCTTCCAATCGCAGACTAAGTCTTGCTTAAGTACCTATATTATACGTATAGAAGCCCTATCTTTCGTCTCGCTTGGTCACCGAATGCTGACTTTACACCGTCGCCATTGGACGTGTTTACACCTATACACGCAATTGGCCTGCCAGAGGCTCCTTCTCCTTGACCGTGATAGGCTCGAGGAAGTATTTAAGATTATATGTACAAACATCCAAGCCGAGTATTGAAATGACTGATTGTTTGGAAGAAAACATAAAAATTTGCCAACCACCCGTTCAGCAAGAGACCCTACGAGTCCAAAATTCATAGGATAAATAAAATGATGTATGTTTTTCGTCCATAGAAATCCAAACGAGTCAATCAATATCGTTATTTTGAGAGCAACAAAAAAGAAAGAACCTACAATCATATTTATCAAATGTAGTGGATAAATTAATTTCTTATGCAATATCTCAATTCTACGAGTGCACACAGTGCCAAGTATCGACAGCCCGTCTTACCATACCCGCCTGATTCTACTGCGTGCAGTCACGCAAAATTTTTGAGCACCCAAAAACAAGCGCCAGCGAAAGGAAAAGCCTCTGTTTGGGTTTGTAAACCAAAATTGCAAAAGTAGCAAGCACCTTTCCACGCGAGTGCACGATGTGCAGCGCAGGCTCATTTCCGTCCGCAGGGCGTGCGGCGCCGTAGTCGCTGATTTTCCCGATAAATCGCGACTGCGAACGTAATTGACTGACGCGAGCGCGACTCACGATTCGCCAGACACCGTTTTCCCATCCGACTCCTTGTACCAGCGGCAAATCCGTTCGTGCGAAAGGATGCGAGGAAGAAAAAGAGGAAGGGGAAAAATTTCCTCGCGCGCGTAAATATCTATGAAGGCGCGTCGGAACGTTTTCGACGACGCATCGGCGTGTACAAATATTTTTTCGCCCCCCGCACCGTGGACGCGAAATCTTCGCGCCCCGGCTGCAAAGGGCGGGCGCGAAAATTCTCAACAGCTAGTGTGCACACACGTCCCTCGACGCGCGGCTGGCGTTGGCTGCTCCTTTTCGTTCCTCGCCGAATGATGCGGCACTTTCGTAAAATATTTTTCTAATCTCGTTTGCTGTGTCCCTTTTAGGAGCTTCTCGGTTCGAAGCTTGCAAATAAACTTTCACGTTTTGCCAAACGCATATTTGCGGAACGAGTGCAAGCAGTTGGTGACAATTTTTGAATTAGTTCACTAGCCTTAACAAATCAAACAATTTTCAACAGGAGAATCGAACGGACATTATCGTGTACCCTACTACAATTATGTATAGTCTTTCTACACTGATTTTTTCCATTTAAAATTGCACGATTCGATATAAGTTAGTCAAAAGAATTTGTAAACCATCAAATTGTTCGTTTTGAAAATGCTTTGTGAAATTTTTGCAAAGCATTTCACAAAAATAAATTTTAACACGGATACGCTTGGATTCACAGTGCTCTTCTAATCTGTTATACTCTCTCGCGAAGCAACTTAAAAAGCAAATTAAACTTGGATAAATAGAACCCGAGTTGCCGCGAGAGCCTGCAAGTTAAGGAGAAATATGAGGCAGCTAATTTCTAATAAGCCGTCGTTGAAGGGGAGAGGGGGGGGGCGAAAAACGAAGCTTATAAAATTAAAAGGCGCAAAAGAGAGAGAGATTGAAAAGCAGTCTTTGGGAGGAGGAGGAGGAAACGCTGCAAAGTTGAAAGAAGCGCGAGGAGCCAACAATGCACGGGAGAAAGTTGGCGAGGCGGAACGCGACTGCAGAGCGAAAATGAAAGATAGAGACGGAGAAGCAAGAGTAAATAGAGTTTAAAAAAGGGGGGGGGGGAGAAAAAAAAAAGAGGACGCGGGGGCGAGGAGCCGCGAGGGGCCAGAGAGATGCCGCGCCGAGATTCGGGGCATTTCAGCAGCCGGAGACGTGTTTTTTCTCTCGCAACATTCCGAACCCCCCCCCCGTCTTTTCTTCTCTCGGGGGATCGAGTTGCCCTTTTTCTCGCCCGAAGATCGCCGGGCTTTCAAAGTTTCCGGACAATGTTTCGCGAATCGCCCCAATGAACGCGCGCAGGGGATTTTCGCCTTGTCCGCGGAATATCGCGCGTCCCTCGTTCGTTCTGCGTGAAAAGGGGCGTCGGAGCTTTTGGGCTCTGGCGTTCTCTTTGGTCGCGTGTTAGGCCGGACGCGGAAAATCCGGCGCGTACGAACAACTGTGGCCGAAAGACGGGGCGGGAGTTTTGGCCAAGTCCTCTTTTCAAGGATTTTAATGCCGTCGTTCTTTACTCGCGCGAAACGGCCGAATGATCTGAACCATCATGGTTATTTTGTTTTCGAAATTCACGTCGTTCGTGTACACCTGACGGAATTTCAACTCTATTGAAGAATCCATACGTTCGTGAAAGACTATTGTCGAAAAATTAAAAAATAGTACTTCCAATTGTGATACTTTTACGTACCGTAGCATGGATACACAGAATTCATACAGAAGGCGAATAAAACTAGGCGCGTACGATAAAATTGATGAAACATTCTCACCCCGCCAGCGATTTTCCATTCGAACGGATATCTATTACTGATCGCCCGATCGAAGACACGCACTCGAACACACGAGGCGCAGGCAGACACAATAGTAAACGCTGTATTTGCGAATAAAAAAATTGCACGAGAGAAAAAAAGAGCTCGCGCATCATTCGAGGTATGAATAAAAAAGACAGAGCAATGCAAAGGGAGCTTTATAAAAACGCACTTGAAATCCACACTCTGCAAATTGCGCACACTGGCGAGCCATGAGCCCAACTTCTTCGATTCAAGTGCACATATTCAATTGAAATAAGATCGAAGCTCCTTACAGGCGGTGCTACGAATCATCTTCCTCCTGTAATTCCAAGCCTACGTTTCGAGGAAACGCGAGATCAGCCACAACACGAGAAACCCCAAAACCCCACGAAACAAAAGGAAAAAAAAAAAAAACCACCGTAAGCTTAAAAACTAAATTTCAAAAGCGCAAGCTTGCAGACCCTGCCCTCATCCATGGACGCGCCCAGCAGCCATCCGCCCAGTGCACGTCCACCGTATATGCACAGAACGATGCACTCGACTTCCTGAAAACAGTCGCACCCCATCAAGCCCCCTCGTCACGCACAAAGCCCAGCAGCAGCAGCAGCAGCATCAACAACCAACACACCAGGACTCGACTTCCGCCCCCCACCCCCCACCCACAACAACCCACACGCGCACTTGCAGAGAGAAAGGGAGCACAGCACCCGGTGCATCAGCCAGTGCGCGCGCGCGAGTGCGTTAAACGTACAAATGCAACGCTCCTGCGAAGATCCCCCCCACCAGCGCGCCAGCACACACATCCAAAACCCGAGGCACGCTTTTGATGTCGAGGAATGCCCGGCCGCGCACCCCAGCGTTGGTTATAACTTAGGGGGGGGGGGGGGGGGGGGGGTAACGCAGGGGGGGGGGGGGGGGGGGGGCCGCCGCGCCGAAAGCGCCGGGGGGGCCCACGCGCACCGCCCTATATAAATAGACGGCCTAAAGAGCCTAGTGGGCGCACACACACACACATATATATATATACGTGCAGTGCGTCCGCACGGACGGATATAGACAGAGGGTGAGGGTGTGCACCCCGTGTACGTATACTGGGTAAGTACTACTGGCGCTGTTGTTGCTGTTTGCGCTGCGTGACTTTTGGCATAGGCTGCCTGCATGTGTGTATACATGCGTATATATACAAGATACACGAGAGGGACGCGCGCTTGCTCTGCTCCTTGGTATATATACAGGTGAGTATGGCACACCGGTGGTAGGAGGAGAATGCAACGGAACAGCTGCAGAGAGAGATTCGATTAAACGTCCAGGAGAGGATTCCGGAGGCTCGGGGTGCAGTTTTGGCCAGGTGAACTGCCGCTGCTGCTGCTGCTTTCCCCGGGCCCGGGGTGAATTTCTTACCGCTCGCGAGGAGGGGGGAGTCTGCCCTGACTCGGCGTTGAGCGTTCGAGATCGTCGATAGGACCGAGTGAGCGGTGAGGTGTTTTCTCTTTTTTTCCTGTTCACCAACGAAACCCAATGCCAAAATGCGTGTTCAATATCATGTAACTCGATCGCGCTATAGCAGCTCATGGCCCTCAACACGACGCCAGCTCATATAATACACGCGGTTGCGTTGCGAAAGGTGCGCGTCCGTGTTGATTGATTAATTAATCGTATGAAAATACACGCGCAGCGTACGCCCGGCAGATTCGACGCGGATCGGATTATTAATCAACCGAAAAACACGCTCGTACGACGGGGGGGTAGGTAATGCGCATCAGCAGTGGGGTATACAGCCCTGTACAGCGGTAAGCCGGCAGGCAGAGCGCGTAAATTATTCGGCCCTCGATCTAGCCGTTCCAGCCGCCTCCTCCTCCTCCGCCTCCTTTCTCACGCAGACGCGAAACCTTTCGCTGGACCGCAAATATTTCCTTTGAAGCAGCTGCGTCTACCGCGAGACTGTACCCATCGGAGGCTGCGCGTACACCTTCGTACGTATCAATTACAACAGCGGCAAGCATACAGCGGGAGATGCGCGTTCCGTCCCGCGCTTGTGTCTCGCGCGTACGGAAAACGGGAGTTGGCAGCAGAAGTACAAGGAGAAGGAGGGGGCGGGGGTGAATCAAGACGGGCGACGAGTCGAGCCTGAAAGGGGTGCGTACTGCTTTTGAAAAAGCACGGATCGGGGAGTACGGGGAAAAAATAAGACCCGAGAAACGCTCCGCCGGGGCATCCCCTCGGTCGTCCTTTCTTCCCCCCCTGGCGGAGGAATCCTGCCACGCGAGGGTGAAAGGGGGAAAAGTCGATCCGGAGATACAGGGAAAACTCCCTCCTCCTCTCGGCCTCCTTTCTTTTTCCTCCTTCGTCCTCTTCTTCTTGTTCGCGGACACGCAAGAAACTTTTGCCCCGCGCATGCATGTATACATAGCGGGGCAGGGAAGCGAAGGAAGTTTTGAATATTCAATACCGGCTCCTGGAAACGAGAGCCGACGGGCCAGGCAGGGGAGCCGGTGTGGACTTTGCGCGCGTCGGCGAGCGAGTCCGCGAAAAGAATCTTGGAACGTTTGTCGGGCGAAACGCCGCGCTGGACGGTCGGCGCGCCGTGGCCAGCGTATCCATGGGTCGGCAGGAGCTGGAC
>JAPYYV010019070.1:0-11889 GCA_030522625.1 Copidosoma aretas
TAATTTTCCGCCACAAGGCACATAAGTTTAGTAGGGTATTGACTGACCATGCGAACTGTACTATTTCGCGTCGTCTCTATTAGCTTTAAGTAATTTTCCTTCAGGTAATAATTATTTTTATTAACAGTTGCATCTACATCATTCTTTTTGTTGATTGTGCTAAATAACTTGTTGTACCTGTGTACATTTCAGTTTGCCTGATGAGGTTCGGGAAATCCGAACGAAACGTTGCAGCAATATAGATAATACCATCAAGTCTGTCTATATTTATTATATGCTCACAAAAATCCTATATTCTTCCCTACATACAATTTCGTGAGCGAAAGTTGATAATAATATGCGACTCATTATAGGTTTTTCTATTCATTTTGACTAGATATTTTGACTACATATTTTGCATTGCCTGATTTACAAGAAAACTCATATACAACATTAGGCTGATTAAATTTTCTAGTTTTATCCTTGCCTTAAGTAATAAGCTTGCTAATCTTGTTAGTTATGGATCGAATAATTTGAAAATTGTATTTTTTTTTTATTTTGCAACAGTATGTGTAAAAGTTTTCGTAGAATAGGAAAGAAATTTTTGTCTTATTTTTGTGGTCCGGTGACCCATCATTATTTTTGTTTATGTTGATTTTTGAGAGTCTATTCTTTACACAAACATTCGTGAAATCAGTAGGGTATGAGATTTCTTTCAAAATATTTTTAACTTGCTTATTTTTCACTTCCGTACGTGTTGATAAACATTAAAAAATAAAACATGAAAGAATATAGAAAAAGTAAGTTCGTTTCTTGGCCGCCATCTAATTTTTATATTTAATTATAAATTTTTGAATTCATCCAAAAATTAACTTTTTTATTTTTTTAGTTCGTAATATTCATTTTGGACTTGCTTGCGGCTAGATGCACATAAAAAATAATAAATAATAAATAGGCAACATGTGCGCATAAGAGTGCTCTCTTCAGGGTCAGCGCTCTCGGAACAGCGCACGGTGATCCAGGAAACCCAAGAAATTATCAAAATTCTTGCATTCCACGAATTTTTACTTAATCTTATCGTATTTGGGCTTATTTTATTCCTAAAACCATAACCTACAAAGATCTAAGTCCCTAAGTAGTGTACGTACAAATTATAAACATATAGGCCGCCCAACATCTCTCTTTATTCGCCACTACGTGTATCGAATAAAGAGGAATGGACTGCAAAGGCTGCAGCTGGCAAGGCTAGGAGAGCTGCATAGGTATCAGATAAAAAGGCGGTCAGAAGGGCCGAGGCCATACCGACGCCCCGTACAAAGACTAGCTCTATTCAGATTTTTTTTTAAATGATATTTTTCCGAACAACATGCTATGAACATTAAAATTCCTAATTCTTAAAAACTTTTCACAAAATATTCTTAAGGCTTTGACAAAAAAAACCTCAGGTTGAAATTTATTTTAAATTATTAGTTTTGCTGTGACACTATTCGGAAAAATGACATTTCTTCCAAAATCTGAATAGAGCTAGTCTTCATACGAGGCGTAAACCACATGGTGGAGCGGAGCATCGCGGCTAGAGCGAGGACTGTAGCGCGCAAAGCGGCTAATGCGGAAGGAACATCAGCAGTGCGACGCGACGTGTCGACCGGACCGCACGCCGACCTACACGACCCCGGATGATGGTGCCCTAGGCAAAACCTCCGCTGGTTCAAGTAAGTGGTAAGACCGTCTAAGTGCTGTGTATGAACAATCGGTCCTTTTCAGGGCCAACAATCGATAAACGTAAAAAATGCTATTTACTCTAGACAAGTTAAATCTAATAATAAAAGATTGATTGTCACGTGACTAAAGCCTTTAATTCTTGTCTGAATTTGTTGGCCATCGGTCACTTATTTCTGTGACTCCGGTATGCCATATTAAATCTTTTATGAATTTTTTTAAAACTATGGTACCACTTTTATTACTGACTACGTCGGCACGGTATCGCACTAAAGAGTCAGGAGGTATTACAGTGATAATATGACATGTACAGAAAAACCTCAGCGTGAGTCAAATCTTGAAAATATTTAATTTTTACGAAGCTTTGGGGTTGGCGCGCAAAACACGCAGGGGCAGATCTCTCCTAGTAATTTAAAAATCAATAGGAAGGAAAGGGTCCATCCCCGCCATTAACCTGTGAGGATCAACCAGACTTCAGTAGGACGATAAGTGAGAAATGATATCTGTTGCTAAGCGAGCCCCTTAATATACTTTTAGTAGAAACCTTCCTCCTGCACTTTAAAGCCACCGTAGCCGCAGGGTCACAATAGATTAATCAGAACACATTCTCAGCTTTTACCCCTACTACCACAATCATGTCGCTGTTGCCGCTTTTTCATCCTTAAAAGAAATGCTCTGACACGAAAGCAGCTCATTCTGTTCTTGAGTAGAGGTCCGAATAGGACCGAACTTCGATAACAGAAGTACTCAGTTGTTTTAAAGTTATTTAATCACGCTGCAGTTAATTATGGTTTCCACGCAGCAGTTCAAAATACAGCTAATCGCAAGCATATAACAATGTATAAAAACTTTAAAATATGACCGAGGCTACTGCCCATGTAAAAAGACTTTTGAACTATAAGTATATTACTCTGCAAAGAGCAGATATTATTAATCGACAAGAAGATGTAACAATATCAGACAAACACAAACTTTAGGCTGCTATAGCTTTGACAAAACCAGTTGTAGGACTGCTTTGCGATCGCCTAGAAGTTTTAGAATCAGTGAAAGTGTTTAAAAACCAGCCATAAGATTTCCAAGAAGCCTCTAATGATACTGAGGTAGAAATTACCGTAGCAGCAAAAGTGTTTGAAAATAAATCAAGTGCTTTAGTGCCCGATGTTGCAGGCGCTGGTATAACTGCACCAGTAGTGTAAGAGAACCCTATCAGTTTAGGTGATGTTGACAGTGCCTTTGGAAATCGTATCAAAACCGCTGTAATTGCTACTTTGAAACATTTAGATCTTGGAAAGTTTTTAAAAGATGCCTCACAGCAGTTTATAAAGAAAGTACTGCCAACTCTTAAACAGCATAAAAGCTTGATGATAATTACAATATTATTTGCGGACTATGTTGTAGTAAAAGATGATTTAGAAAATGTTGAAGTAGAGTCTTTTAACACGAAATAGCAAGTTATTCACTCGACTACAGATTCAAGTAAATGGTTTATGCTTAACGTGCAGCATCCTATTAAAAAAAATGTAGAAGAATTTTAAGAAAAATAATCCGAATGGTCATTGAGGTGCGTACTAAATATTGTCCTGGGTATTAACAAATTTAATCGGATGAGAGGTAGTTCTTTCATCGACTTACCTGTTTATGCAAAAAATAGGTTGGCATGTGTGAATAGTGAAAATCAGTGCTTCAAATGGGCCATCCTGGCAGCATTGCATCCATCAGTAAAATATAAAAATCGCACTTCAAACTATATACAGCATGGAAATAAATTAAATTTTTAAAACATTGAATTCCCTGGTGACCCTAGACAAATTGGGGAATTTGAAAAACAGAATGATATTTCGGTTAATTGATACTTTTAAATAAAGAGAGATAACAGGTATAACGTCCTTCCTAGACACGTAACTGCACAAAAAAAGGAGAAGCATGTCAGTTTACTTCTTGTGGAAAGTTATCATGTAGATGACGAAGAAGAAAAGAATGAAAACGATGAAAATATCGAGACTGGTCAACACTACGTTTAAATTCAAGATCTGACACGATTAGTACATAAACAGGTCTTAGCCAATAAAAACAAATTATTTGTATGTGATCAATGTCTGCATTTCTTTTGGACAGCTCAAAAATTAGAAGCACATGAATTGGATCACAAAAATGTTAATCACTGCAAAATATCGCTTCCACAGAAGAACAACATGGATAATATGCTAAAGTTCAAAAAGTGATCATGCGTATCAACAGCACAAGGCATTTAGTAAGTTGCAATGCAAAAGCTACAAGCAAAGTAGAGGAGATGATAAAACACCAGCCAAGTGGTTTGTATGATTGTAAAAATCTCCGTTAACCATTTGGGCCTGTAGCCTTTCCCAAATTCTTGTTTCGCATTGCTTACACGCACTTTATCACCGACTTTGAATTCACATTAAAATTTTTGTAACACTTAGACTTCATTATCGGAAATAACATCTTTTGGTTTTATGCCGGTGGGTTGGTGTTTTCGATTGTTGTATAGTTTGAGCAATTTTTGTAAAATATAAGTCCACTCATAGTTGCCTTGCAGACTTAACTCTTTCCATATTACATTTATTAAAGTGTCAATAAATCACTTGCATATGGAAGGTTTTAGATTGCTATAGGTAGAGTACAAATTTATCTTATAAGTTTGCATAAGACTTTAGAAATTTTAATTGTAGATTTCTTTACCGCTATCAGTTTGCAAGTTCATTGGTACTCTTCCCACTCTTGAAATGGTCTTTATGGGTGCTGTAACATCTTCACCAGTTTTTCTTTTAACAGATACAGCCCATGAGTACTTGAAGAAAATATCTATCACGGTGAGCAGGTACCTATGACCTTTATTCTCGCAAGAATATGGTAACATTTCAATAAGATAAGCTTGCCAAGTCTCATCCAACCACGAAAATCATACTTTGTACGTGGATGAATGCGGCATGTTTGTATGTAGAGACCTTCAACTACTGATTTTTTCTTACGATCGATTCTCGTTAATGTCTGATTAGTATATGTTAGATTCTTCTTTATTTCACTTTTTGCATGGCTCTGCATGTCATGTATAACTTGCCTGATGTTATTGAGCTCTCTTTGGAAATAAGGTTAATTAACTGCATCAAAATTTTCTGCAGGATCAGCAACATTGCGCAATCTTTTATTTTTAATATCATATTTTGCATCAGCAGTTACTTTATTCCCAACACCAGGAGGATCAGGAGGACCTCGGATACCTCCTTCGGTCTTGCCTAGCTTACGTCCAAACACGTCGATGGTTATTTTCATACTGACGCTATCAGTATATGAACCCAGCCTAACATAACTCTTTAATGATTGACATGATTTCGTTGTCATGGCTTGGATTTTCTGCCAATCTTTTGGCTATGAGCGATCGTAGACGGTCAAATAGCTCATTAGGATCGTCATAGTAAAGATAATCTCATAGCTGCATTTTATAAGCCACTTTATAACGGGGTAATAATGATACGTCATTTTCACCTTGTACAAGATCAAACATGGAAGCGATTGATTTGATTAAATTTATTTCTATTGTAAGTTCGAATAGCTCCATTTTTGCTAAATCCTTTTCTATGAACACTTGAAGTTTGAAAAAGCTTGTATTATTTTTCATAACAATTATGTGTAACGTGAGATCTCTCAGAATGTTTTTTCACGAGTAGCTCCAATAATCCAACAGATATTTGATGTTTTATCTTATGCATCCTGATTTTATTATTCTCAAAGTATATTGGTAAATCACCAAGCTTGTAACTTCCATCTTTATTTCTCACTCCATACACAAAATCTAATCAATCTTTTATATTTTTATCAAGTATTTGAAAGTATGAGTTAAAATATTTGCCTTGCTCATACATGTTAACGCTTCAACCTTTCGAGGTATAGTGACAAAATTACCTCATGTAAATCCTATATATTAATAGCGAAATTGTCTAAGCCCTTTATATAACGACTACAATTCATTTTGTCTGTCTTTGTCGATTACAACAAAGCCATACTTATAATCATTTCAGCAGCTAAAGCACAAATTTTTAAACGAAAAATAGGACACAAGGAAGAGTGGGGCGGCATCGGCACCCTAACTCCAATTATAAATTGTACTCAAATACGAAAAGTTAATGCCGTGAAAAAAATTGCATTGAATGGTTTGTTCCCTTAAGTAAATGAATTGACCAATTAAGAAAAACGTTTAAATACCACGAATCCTACGTCTCCCTGCTAGAATCGACGGTGCGTTACCCTCGATAAACTTATTTGCAGGCTTAAGAGGGCTCCACTACGGCAAGGCTGTACCTTCATCAATCTTTGGGCGCTTATCACAGAATCACGTTTAACTCGCCAGTACTCTAATAATGATTAACGAATCGGGCCCGAAAAATTTACCGACATCCCTAAGAGTGTCTACTTTTCCATAGTAATTGTCAAAAAGTTTAAAAGTTTAATGGCTTCGCTAAGAAACTTATAATTTTAAAACACAAACTTGAATTATTAAAAGTGTGTTTTAATTTAACAAAGACTGGGAATTTTTAATACAATATTATGCACTTATCTCCAAGGAAAATTTTAAAAAAATTTTAGGTAGAAATATTTTAAAAAATAATTTAAAAAGCCATTTAGTAAATAAGCATTGTGCCGCGCTACACTGCACTGCGGGTTGTGGTCTGTTTTTTCCACATCATAGCTTATAACTCGAAAAAAATATCCATTACCTTGGGACCCCAAATTGCCTATCTGTTTAGGAGTTTACAAGCATCCATCTCATGTATGATCTGCTACGAGAAAAACGTGTAAACTGCTTATTTTGAACAAAAATCATGAGATGATGATGTTTCCCGTAAAAAGAATTTTTCTCACATCGTTTGTTAAAGACTAGCAGTTTACGTGTTTTCCCCGTTACAAGATATACATGGGATTGAAGCTTGTGAACTCCTGAACATATTGTCTTTTCGAGGTCCCAACGTAATGGTCCTTTTTTCGAGTTATAAGCGATAAAGTAAAAAAAAAACTAGCCACAATATGTGGTGCAGTGTAACGTGGCACAATGTTTATTTACAAAATTGCTTTTCAAATTTTTTCGTTCTAATATTTTGATCCAAAAATTTTTACCGCACATTTTTGAGAGGTAATTGTATAACATCGTATTCAAAAATTTCCGGTCTTTGTTAATTTAAAACACACTATTGACAATCAAAGTTTGAGTTTTAAGGTTATAATTTTCTCAGCAAAGCCATTAAAACATTTAAACTTTTGACAAATACTATGGAAGAGCAGACATTCTTAGGGATGTCAGTAAATTTTTTGGACCTGATTCGTTCAGTGTACTTTGAGTACTGGCGAGTTGAATGTGACTCCATGATAAGTGCCCAAAGATTGATGTAGGTACGGCCTTGCCGCAGCAGAGCCCCTTAAGTGCAACCAGTGGACTAGCGAATATAGTAGAAGGAATAGTAAAAAGTATTTTTGCAGCTGAACAGCAATCGAAAGACAGTTAAAGGAATGATAAAAGGATGGAGGATATCACGCTAGGAAAAAGTATTAATCTTCGAGCATATAAAACAGGATTGGGTGTTTACTTAAAACAATATGCTGGAAAAGGTTAAAAAAAACTGATTAATTAATTTTGCCCGATAGAGCTCTAAAGAATGTTAATTTACTAAAATAGGCTAAAATTTTCAAAATCCCTGCTTTCCCAGGGTTGTTTATGCGAAATAATTTACCTTCTAATGGACCAGGGTATTATGAAACCAAAATACTCAATCTTGATGATAAAGATGGGCCTGAAACTTACTGGGTAGCATATCGGAAACGTGATAATAATGTTATTTACTTTGACAGCTTCGGTAATCTGCAGCCACCTATCGATTTAATTACGTACCTTGGAGTTGCTAAAGTTAAATGTGATTATGAATAATATCAAGACTTCAATTCTTACAACTGCGGTCATTTTTGCTTGAGATTTCTATCAAAAACTGTGTAAAGTGATGCCATAGTTAGAAATCATTCATTTGCTCTTCAGCAGTCATGGAAGAAACATTGACACTAAGTCTGTCGGGTACTTCTTTTGTTAAAAAGCGCAATATTTTCCAACGATTGAATTGTCACCAAAATTTATCTATGTTTTTGGCTTAGTAGAACTCTTTAACGATCAATTCAATTCCAAATATTGACGAAAGCAATGATAAATTTTACATAACCGATCGAGTGATAGTTTTACCAACAGTTAGATACGAAATTCGAGATATTATGTCATTTTTAGTAAACGTGTTACAACCGGACAATATTCTCATCGATATCAAACCAAACAGTAATATGATTCGCAGCGTCATTACGCGCAGCTAAATCACTGATTTTAGACCAAAAGATTCCACAGGACGATTCACTGAACGAGTGCTCGAGGAAAACTTTACTTACATCTCAGACTAACATGTAGCTATTCTCAAGGTAAACGCAGTACGGGTCAAGCGCAATATCACTACTGGAGCGTAGATAAACGGATCAAAAGTTGACACGATTTACGAAATTTTTCCAGCTGTACAGCTCGGATACAATATTAACAAAGTTCCTTCTCAAATTATTTCTCGATTGTTGGACGTATTGTTGATTATATTTAACTACGCATTGTCGATCAGGACGGTGATTGAGTCAATTTTCGTGAAGAGGTTATAACAGTGAGGTTGGATCGAAAAGATGCTAATGCTAGCAAGTTTGATCATCGCAACATAAGAAACGTCAAACTTTACTTAAATTCACAGGATTGTCCTTACGGTGATAATAATCTCGATTTAACGAAAAATCAATATGCATTGTTATACGATATGTATGGCAATTTTCAGAATTCATATTACTATAAAGATCGGGCACCTTTGTTGGACAAATATGGTTTTCTGAGCACCGCACCTTTCATTGTAATTGATTGCTATAGGCAAAAAGAGTCATTGAAAATTGCTCTTGTAGATGTGCGTCCAGAATTTAAATCTTATGACAATTTTCCCGCTAGTACATCAGCCAATTGCTTGATTCTATACAATCGCATTGTTTAGTAGAGTCCAATAAGCGGGGACGTCAAGAAACTCATGTAAGGCTATAAAAGTCGATGCATGTCTCTCCTGGCATCATTTGTCTTTCATCTGTCATGAAAAAACGTGAACAGAGCAGAGAAGATGAGAATAAACGACGACAAGTAGGGTGGGAAAAATTTGAGAAAAGACACGCTAAGGAGTTGGCAGAAAAAAAGGCCAAAGAAAAAAATGGTAAAAATTATAAAATCTTCTAAATTGTTGTCGCATACACCGAAATTAAGCTAATTTACCACAGACGTAATATATCAAAAACTATTAACTAAGACAAGTTTTTAACGAATAAATTATTATTCCCTGAACGTAAAGATATCTGTGGTGGAATATGTGGTGAATATGCTAGGCTTTATAAAGCCAGGCACTGATTATGTGCTTTAAGAACTAGCTATTCTTTCTCTCGATAATGATGCTAAAGCACTTATTTTTTTTTTAAAACCGCCCTTTGCGTGGCGTTGATTAACACAGGAGTACAAACATGAAAATTTATATCTTGAACTTTGCTATCATGGACTAACCTGGGATTCGGGTGATATCAAGTACACTTAGATCAGAAACATCTTGAGAGAGAATCTCAAAGATTCCATCAAGATTTTTGTGATTAGAGAGGTGAAGCAAAGATTACTTGTAAGATTTGGATCTACAGTCACCGATATGATGGACTATCCACCGTTTGAGCTCCCAAGACAAGTCACGGCTTGTCCTCATCACAATGGGGCCTGAAAGTCTATGTGTGCTTTACACAATGTTAAGCACACGAAGAAGTTTTACTTTTAGATGGGAAGATGTTAGTGATGAAGAGCTGTAAGCATTGAGATACAGTAGCACCTTTTTTATATTTATCGGTCATTTTGTGAGCTTATTAGAGAGGTAAAAATAATCAGATGTACCTTACAGATGGGGGCGTTTGTCTGGGGCCCTTATCAATTAACACCTTTGTAGACCTTTTTCAGAGTCATCAATCTTTTTAACGTAAGAAAATGTGCTATCCCTACATACGGGGGTATAGCTCTGTGGTAGAGCATTACTGCAAATCGAAAGATTCTTGGCTCGATTTCAAGTGCTTTCTTAAAGTTTTTTTTGTGGTTGCAACTATACGTTTAAATGCTTTGTTTTTTCTGACAATGATCGATCGATTGTTTGAAATCTCTCATTTTCTTTAGACTACTCAAGCCGAGTAGCAAAGGTAGCAATGTCGTTTTTAAAAGCATCGATTCAATGTTTTTTTTTTACTTTCTCTTGCATTTAGCAGAGGAGACTTTGGAGGAGACTTTCGAGGATGTAATATAGTTTAGGTCTTGATGGTGGTGATGATCAAGGTGATAGGCTTGACCAACCGACGACGTAGATCTCCCCATGCTTGTCTTCTTCTTCTGTCAGCTTTTCTTCTTTCCCCATCTCTATTCGATGTTGGCGAAGATACGGTCTTGCAGCGTTTGATGCGTCAAGAAATGCAAGAGCTCTTCGTCACTCATCGCTAGAAGATCTTTAATGGAGTACTTGCGCTCGTCAATGTAGTTGCTCATGTTGCTGACTTCGATGGAATGAAAAAGATGTAAAAGTGCCTACCTTATATAGACCAACTTATGATTCACCCCCTCTACATAGTAAATTAGAAAGGGAAGATTCTTATACATAAATTGGTGATAGTATAAATTGGTAGAGCTAGCATCAGTTCAGTCATTCTTGATCTCACGACAGAACAAGTAAGATAGGAAAGCGCAACTAGCTTAGTAATGATTAGCCTCAAACAGAAGGATAAAAGCGTAGAAGACAGAATCCTCGTAAGAGAAGGAAAATCACAGAGACACCATGTAATGGTTGCCGTGGACTTGTAGGTTTGACAAGAAAGGAATGTTTTTGGCGTCACAGACTTCGTTCTAACAGTGCTTGTGACCGTGTCCGTACATGGCTTGATCAATTTTTCTAAAATAAGAAATCGGTCCCTTTTAGGACCACTAGAATTTTCGATCGTAATATCTACATAAACATTTTCGTTTCATACATCTACTTTTTTTATAAAACTAAAGAACTTTTAGTTCTTAACGTTTATGATATCTGTTGCTCTGAAAAGAGCTGATTGTTTTTGAGTTCATCCGTCTGTTTATTCGGTCTGTGTGCCAACGTCCCGTTTCGTCAGTAGTCCCTGTCGGTGACGATGACACCTTTTTTGTCTCTGTCCTCGTCCTCATCTTAGTTGTTCTCATCATCGTCTTTGTCGTCTTCCTCGTCATTGTCCTTATCGATGCGATTTAAGTCCAAGTCTTCCTCCTCGAACTCCCTCAGCTACTGCCTGGCTTCTTCCAGTGGCAGCTCTAGGCCTGCCAGAAATAAATCCTTATCTGGAGACAGGTTGTTGGTCTGCGCTCAGATGTTAGAAGCTATCTGGAACTCGATAGGCTGGCTGGAGGGTATAGGACTTCTCCTCATCCTCTCATGCTCCTGCTCAAACCTCTCTGTAAAAGAGTCCTCGGAAATCTCGGTGATTCTCGCTGTTGCTGCTGCTGTTCTGACATGGCGGATTCTCGATGTCGAATGAATCAAGTGGGTCAAAAAGCATTCCTTTTGTCAATTCTGGAGTAGCTACTCCGAACTGCGCGCTGGTGGGGTAACACTCGGAATAGGTATGTGCACGCGGTAGGGGTAATGTTCGGAGTAGACATAAGCGCTTAAAAAAACTGGGCTCTTCCGCACTCGCACCTTATTTGTTACTTGGACGCTACATAGGCTGACGAGATTTTTCCCGGACCCCTCGGACGCTATATAAGCAGACTAGATGGTGCTCCTTGTCCACCGCTGCTGCTACTCATCGTCATCGTCCATCAGTGCTGCTGCTCATCGTCCAACGGTTTTGCTGCCCCTTGTTGTCGCTGTCCCCTGCCACTAATAAATTAAAAATGTTATGTTCTATTAAGTGCTGATGTTTCTCTCCGAGTCCGCGCTTTGACATCGGTCTTTTTCAGGGCCATCATTGATTTTTAGCCTAAAATAATTTTTTCCTACTTCGGGCGTTTTTGAGAGGCTGGTGCGCCCTCGGTAGGAAAAATAGCATTCTCCACTCATGTGCATCCGACCAGGGCAGTCCCTACAGTCC
>JAPYYV010019071.1:0-13819 GCA_030522625.1 Copidosoma aretas
CTATTACGGATTTACCGGCACTCCATCTATCGGCGAATTCCCTACTCCCGACTCTTCGCTCCCCCATTACCGTGAACCTGTACATCATCCGTTACAATACTTATGTAAATTCTTGTGTTCCGAAGAAAACTCTTATACAGCGCACTAAATTAGTAATAATTATTTGACCTGTCTATTGAAATCCAGTTATAAAGGGATGTTGCAGTATGGAAAAGGGTTACTTTATGAGTAAGAAATAATTTCATTACATTTTTTGCTGCTAGTGCGTGAAAAATTTTTAAAACACTTTTTGGGAAAAACACTCAGAAAAATAGTACATTTCCTACCTAGGGCAGAAAATATGACTACCGCGGGGCGAAGGGCGCGGTTATTGTATATTTATGCCCGAGGCGAGGACAACATTTTTTCTGCATACCCCCGCCAAAAGTGCTTCATATCTGCCCTGCTCCAGAACAGATAATCAGCTCTTTCGACGAGGGTATGCAGAAAAATAGTACACGCACCTCGTTCGGAGGTTATGACATGCATTTTCTATGATTTTTTTTTTTCAAGTTTTTTTAACTTTTTGAATAATTTTAGATAGAGTCACCACGTTGTCAATTTTCGAAAATGTTTATTATGTGAGAACTTAATAGTAGTTTTCGGCACAGTAGTACCTAGGGCGCAAAGTACAGAATGCACGTCCGAAGGTCAGGGGTTTTTGTACGTTTTCCTACCTCGGGCACTTTTTCAACCCTGGTACGCCCTCGGTAGGAAAAACAGCGTTCGCCACACATGTGCATCCGACCAGGGGGGGGTCCTAACGGTCCCTCGGGCGTTGCTTCGCAAGCACCCTCGGGCCCAGGGACCGCCCTGGAGAGATGCACATTTGTGACGAAAACTACTATAGGGGCCGTTCATATATTACGTCACGTTTTTCTCCACTTTTGGCGATCTGTACAGCCCCTTTGGCTATTATTATATTTTCGAGGCGTGCGAGTGGAATCGTATCCTTCGGACTGATTGGGCTCGGTAATACAGGAGAGGAGTTGGTGTTGTATCTTACATCGGTATCTTAGATGAAAGGCTATTATTTGAGGTGCTATCATCTCGAGAGTAAATTAGTTGGATATCTGATCGTTGAAGTTGACAGGGATGATGGCTCGATTTTTCATGTACTTCGGAACGATTGATATTACGAAGAAGGGACAATTTCACTGTGGACACGAAAAATTGAAAATTGGAAATAGTATGGAGTGCCACGTATAGTGCACAGACGTATCGAGTTTTTTTCCGAAAAGTAATTGCAAACGCGGACATTTTAGGATATTCTTCGTGTCTTTCGAATAAACTAAAGTGTAAGCAAATCTCTTCGCCGCCGCTAATAGGCGAAAAGAAACAGATATTAGGAAGATATGCGAATCGTTGACGCAGTGTCTTCCATACTGAGTCGCCTACAATTTTAGAAGATAACATTATCGTTGCGTCAATAATTCGCAGATTATGTTATTTTTTAGAACATTTTGCATTTTTTTGCCTATCAGCGGCGGCAAAAATATTTGTTTACATGTTCGTTTTGCAGAAATATGGAATTTTTCACTCAAAGAATATCCTGAAATGTCCGGGTTGACAATTATTCCGCTAATTACCGACATTCTCAGCTAATATGACTATACTAGTAGTGGTTATAATTAGAGTTTCTGGTACCCGTTTTTTTGTCGTTAAATTTGTTGAAAAAAGTTTTACTGTTTGAAATATTGGAAAGTCAACCAATACGAAGTGAAACTTTTCGGCATTTCATCTGTTCGTATACTCATCACTTTGAAACACAACGTTCCCACTGTCTCAAAATGAGAGAGTAAGAGTCACAAACTAGATTACCCGACCACCTATTTTTGTGTACCCCAAAAAAATGAAACCCCACATCTCATCACCGAATCGTGACTTCAAAAACACGCGCAGCAAAATCCACCGAAGCCGCCGCGTCGTCGCAATTACACCCAACGCTCCGCGAATAAACTGGAAGACCCGGCAACAAAAGAAGCGAAAAATCACGCACTCGCGCGCTAAAGAAGACTGGCGGAGGAAATAAAAGGGAAAAACGAACTCCACGGCTGCAACCATAAATCTTCGGAACGCGAAAGCATCTTTTCATTCCCCCCCTTTCCCTCCGCCGCCGCCGAGATCCTTTAAATCTGTTTACCCGCGCACACGCCTTCCGGACATCTTTCTCGATTCACCGTACGAATACACCCTTCTGTCCCCTCGCGCGCGCGCGTGCGTGCCAATTTTAATCCCATTCAACTCTCTCTCCTGTCTCCCTGCACCGCCGCTTCCTTTCGTACTTTCCCTCGGGGAGGATCGAGGGTCCTTTCTCAAAAACACGGGCGCAACGATGCCCTAATGTCGCGACCCACCGGATCGTTCCAAATCCAATGACGTACATTATTCTCTGTTCGACGCGCACAGCGGGCTGCTGTCACACTCGCGCTCATCCTTCTCAGAGCGCTTACCTTCATCCGCGTTCACGGCATTGCCCCCTCGCCCGCCTCTCACTGAATTCCCGTCGAATGGATGCACGCGTGTACGGTCGCTCGTTATCATAATGGGCCGTGCTATCGGGGTACGATACTTTGCTCGAAACAAAAGCAACGCAAAGTCGACCGAGCCCGCGTGCTACAGTCGATCCTCATTCGCGAGCGGGCGAACGCGAGTTCGGGATGGCGAGACTTCAGCTCTCTGGGAGGATCTTTTTCGGCACCGAAGATGCCACCGGGAAGAGTCAAGCTGACGCTTTTGTTCGACACGAGGAGAGTCCACCGCCCCCTTTTTTCTTCTTCCGAAGAGATGATGCGAGTTCCATTCGATCTCTGGGCGCATATTCGATTGTAACATAGAAGGGATGGCGCACGAAGAAGTACTGCGGAGCTGTTTGCGAACAATCTTAACTTTTTGCTATTCAACGTTGGAAAAAACCCGGATTTTTTAATACGCTTTTGTTTAACGATCGATTTTGAATCGCTTCGGGATTGGCGAAGAATCTTTTTTTTTTCTTTTTAATGACAATATTCTAAACTTTTGAATTAAATTGATGTGTCATGAAAAAGTTCTGTCGACAAAAGTTGATTGGAAGCGTCATGGCGAATGAAAGTAATGTCTTTGCTAAGAAACATATGAGTAACTTTGCATTTTTGGCGATTCATCAGTGGGGTGTCCAATGTTTGAGGTTATGCCACTAGAAACGCTGATGCGAAATATACTCTTTTAAATACACCAACGATTTGGATTCGTGGTTTCTTCAATTGTCTTGGAAGCTTTGTATTGTGGAGAATGTAAATTTTGTTCCTGTTGCGCAATGTCCCAAGACTTCTTGAATTTCAACCATTTCATCTGAGAATCAGATTTTGAAAATGCTTCATCACTGGTACTTTTACCTCACTTGCAAATTTAATTACGAATCATTCGAATACAGTTACTTAAAGTACTCCGCTGGTCTTACCTAATCGACTGTTTCTACTCAGTTTTTACAGAATAAGCTCAAAGTTGAAAACAAAATTATGCCTAAAAGTCGAAAGATGGGAATACAAACTTATGAACAAATTATGAGGATACGCTTTTATCGACGAACTAAAAAGGGTAAAATGATTTATTATCGTGCTTGTGATTACCATACACAACATTGATGACTCTCGCTCTCACGCGAGTAATGACAAAAAATCATCTTACACTATCATTTCATCACGAACCGCACAAATATTGATTCACCATGGAGAAATGTGTGCTGTTCCCTCCCGCGACTCCAATTTCGACCAAGTGATCGGGAAAAACCTATTTTACACGCTGACTGATTTTACCCCAGTCAAACCAACGATGTATTCAATCACGATGAGAACACAATAATAAGAAGAACGTACAAGCCGACTCATGGCTCGATCGAACGAAAGGCAAGAAGTTTTTCGCCGCTCGCCTGCCCCGCCCGTTGGGCAAATAATAATTCCATTTCTGTATCTCTCTCTCTCTCTCTCTCTTTCCATCCGCAAGTCGATCGGGCGCACGGACTTACTGCCGAGGCTTTTTTCCGCCGTGCCCCGATGGAAGTTGGAGGAACGAGAAAGCAGCTGCTCAGGATGTCGGCGATACACGGCGTCGCTGTATTAATTCGACGCAGCGCATAACGAGACGGCCGTCCGTCCGCGCGCACCGGAGTAATTCGAAGAAAATTAATATCCGGCCCGCGGATGTGCGTAATGAAGTCGGTATTAGTTTCAGGGGGTGGGAGCGCGGTTGTATACGGTTTCGGCGCTGTGTTGGGGAAAAAATGCGGGGAGTGATTCAAGATTCAATCTACAGCGGCAGGGAATGGAAAAACGAGCGAAAAATCGGGAGATGTGCAAAAGCGTACCGGCCGCGTGGAAATCGAACGCTGTGGTGCGAGCCGTGCCTTTGTTCGTTCTAAATGAATTTAATTGCAGACGTTGATAACAAGGGGGGGTCTCGTGCTTGTACTCGGAGCAGAATCGGCGAAGGTTTCGTTTTTCTCGATTCCTTGTTTACTAATCAGTCTTGGGTGTAGCTTTTGCCGGTGATTGTAACCATCAGTACACAATATCACATCTAATATAACTAGTTGTGACGAAAACGTTGGAAATAAAACCTAATTAGGTAGCGATGAATATCTATTATGTGGGAATTGCAACACTCTTCAAAATCGTTTTTTGTGTAAATTACATTTCACACGAATTTCATGTTAAGAGTACACAAATCTTGTGTTATTTAGCCATTGTACTCATATCTTATGCACAAACTTTGTGTACGAAAGTGCACAAATTTCGTGTAATTTTTATAAATAATAAGTGTCGAATAGCAAAATACACAAAATTTTTAACCGTCTACTGTGTCATTATACCAAATTTATCATTACGAAACCCGGACGCTAAAATAAAATAGTTAATGGCTTGCCTAATATGGTTCGATCCTTAAGGCCACTAAGGATCCCTTTGCTAATGACCAGTATGACCAACCCAAAAGCTAATATACCTAAGAGGACGTTATGTTAATCAAGAGGTATTTTATTACTCCATACTTTGTTTCTCTTATAATAGTTCACTAAATTGGATTAAATTTTGAGCCTAAAATTCGCCATAAAAAAGCGCCTAAATCTTGGATTTGGGAAAAAAGTGTAAATTAAATACCGCAATCCTGTCATATCTACACGTTGACAGAGTCAAACAAAAAAGAACGTGCATATACACTTAACTACAGCGAAGTACTGAGTGTATCAACAGTATAAGTATTGCCTAAAACTAAACATAGACGTAAAGTAAAGATATGAAAGATGGAAACAACTGACAAACCCATTGAAATTGTTTCCGATGTTATTGTTTTTAAACGCTCGATTGAGCGACAAAACTATTACGTGAACCGCATTCGAATTCCGAGATAAAGACCTAAAAGATCGGAGATTTACCTCGTAAATATCTTCAAAGTTTGAAGACGCGTGCAGTCAAGCAGAGTAAGTATACGTTAAGTACTACAGATGTCTCTGTGATAGTGCGATAGATTGTCTCGAGAAGTTTTACTCAAGTGTTCCCGGGAATTAGGCAGGTACTCGAATTCTGCTGCTGCTGCTGCTCCTTCAGCAGCAGCACCGAGGATTCAACTTTGAAGGACTATTAGGGTATTTTTTAACTTCTACAATGAAGCCGTAAATCGTGCAAATATTCTGTACACCCTTATACAGGTAAGGTGATCCTGTTCGAGTAGATGCATAATAATTGGCGGATTGCTTGATAAATGGCAATAGTATATTACGCCACTAGATAGGGAAGTAGCACATTCCCCTTCGCGTGTAGATTGCCACCCTCGGCTTCGCCTCGGGTGGCAAATATGCGGACGATGATGTGCTACTTCCCTGCCGAGTGGCGTATACGATTTTTCATCATACCCGGCGAGAAGTTCGCGACCCTCAAAAAGTATTTTGTTGAACAAATTTAATATAAAATTAACAAGCAATCGTTCCATCGTTCGTTGTGCACACTATGTATGTATTGAATGCGAACTTCCCGTCAGGGTATGATGAAAAAATACTTATCACGAACCGGTTTTTTGTAAATTTTCGGCCTTTAATTATTAATGTGAAATCACTGTTAGTACCAATCATAAATATTTTATAGGTTATAAATTTGTCTAGTCCAGCTGATTAACTTTTTCCAGTTAAAATTATACTTCGATGGTATGTAATTTCAAACCAAATCACCACTGATAATGCGCATATTTTAATTATAAAACCGAGATATTAAATATTTGGGGTTATGTTTCTAATGTTATGCATACTGGGAAATTGCTACACGAACATTTATCGTTATAAAATAAAAAATCGCTGATTATTTTTAACTACGAAAATGAATACTGTTTTGATTTTGTTTTATTAATTTTCTTCACAATGAAAACAATCATAGTTTATAGGTTATGCCAATTACAAAGTTTATTTCATCAGAGAATTCACAGGGATTCCACATAGGAATCTATCGAGTTTCTTTTGGATGTACACTAGCCTTAGCTTAATTCGTTAAGCAGTAAATTCAAACATTTAATTCCTATTGGCTGTTTCCATACCATAACCTCTCTGATTAGAGGATTTAAAACTTCGCACTCAACGAATTAAGCTACGGCTAGTGTACATATGATCTACTTTAATTTTTCTTTAGTCTGAATTCCATACGTAAAATCCTCATGGAATTTCGATGATATAAGCTTGATTCCCGCATGCAATAAGACTTGATTCCATAAGTAATCCAAGTATTTGCTGGGTGAGCTTCTTTCGAAATTCTGCACTATATATAGTACAGCACAAATTTATTTGTTAAGTGTGACATCCGAATCAATTCCGAAAGTTTAACATGATGATGTAACGTAAACTCTTTAGTCAATTAATATAAATTCCATTATGATAACGTCGAGAATCATCAACATTTTTAGAATGCTCATGATGTAAAAGCTACAAAAGTCTCTAATTTTGATGGATTACACATTTAAAAAATGATATGCAGTAGGATATCTTGCGGAATCTTCCAAGAATCTATTAATATATTGTTTGGATTACGTACGGAACTCAGTCTTCTATTCTATAGGACATTCCCATTATAAAAGAAAGATTGCAATAAAGTATCGAATTGAACCTGAGTTTTTGTAACATATTCTGAAGTTGTGTAAACATTTTCAGTCGGATTACCTACGCTCTGAGACTAGTGCGAGAGTTAAATCTTTAGGAGCAAAACCATTCGATACCAGTCCTCCCATTCATATCAATGAATTGCACGAAGCGAGTACGTAGCGAATTAATGTACCGAAAGAGCGCGCGAACGCGTTCCACTTTCCAATATTCGTCGGTACGTCCAAGTAGCGCCTTTTGTTCGCTGTACATGCATGCATTTGCAGCTGACAGCTCAATTACTCGGTATTGGTGTACATCTACATTTGCATTACGTTAAAATAAAAAAAGCGCCAGCAGTTGCACGAGAATATTACACATGCATGCGCTCAAATTACATTTGATAATTAATGGACGTTAATTAACACGAGGGGGGATGGGGGCGTCAAAATCGCGCGGCTGGATGGAAAATCGCTCGATCCATGTTCACCCATCAACAATTATTAATCATTTGCCGGGCAAGCGAGCTAATTATCGCGCGAGATCGCCCTCCGCGAGCTAGCGCAGTTGTGATGATCATGTTTGGAAATTGCGGAAACGCGCGCGGTCCCGGGAGTTTTCGGGCGGATTTTCTCGTCAACGATATTTCGCCGAGGAGGGAAGAATATTTTAATTTCACGCGAATTCTGGAATGTGCCAAACCAACGCGTTTAATAATGTTTTCGGATTTTCTAACAAATTGTTTATTAAAGTTTTCGAATAAGTATGTCAGTTTGCGAATTGATTTCATTCAATTGCGTTCGTAGCTTGTTTCCGATAGTTTCACAAAATATGTATCATATAGAAACAAGCACAAAAATGGTCTATTTATGAAAAATAAAACATCAAACGAACAAATAATAGCTATTGGAAATGTTGATTGATTACGAAAAAATTTGGACACTTCAGAATAAAAAAATAAAAAATTAATGCGTCGCAATAAAATTTTTCGTATAGTTCGCGAGAATCAGTTGTTTCGGTAGCCCCCATAAAATTTTCAATGAATATTCAACGCAGATATTAAATTTAATAGCCGCCATCGAACTTTAACGACTTTCCGCTCTTGCACGCGAACATATAAACATTCGTCGTATAAATGAAAATTTGCATACCATCAATCAAATATATATTCCAATACTTCCACCGTAAAGTTTTGCTGCACGCATCGTTTGATCACTATCCTTTCCACGTTGTATTATTGTATTGCACATCGTTGAATTACAGTTGAAATTTGATGCACCAAAATATTCCATTATTCATATTATCCCTTGTAATATTAAAAGCAAGCGATCAATAATATACAAAGAGGAAATGACATTTATGAAATACACATTAAGGATGTGCGCATAGTTTATCGATCGTAATCTTCAGAATTAACTGGTTCATCAGGCCAAATAAATATCAAGTTAGGGCGGGAAAATGTCAAATTTAAAAAATAAAAAAAGTTACTAAGAATAAGTAACAGCAAAAAGCAAAAAAAAATAAAAGTAGTAAATGTTGAATGGCCCGATAAAATTCAATATTTGCACTATTTTCTTAGTACTTACCTGTGGGGTTTTAAGTATGTTACGAGAGATGCATCTCTGTTGGGTTGACTTATTTCCCCAAAAGAACAATAATAGTCAATTGTACCACCATGCAGGATGAACAAAAATACATTAATACAATTCAAGAGGACGTAGGAAAGGGTTATATTATTTAAGAGCTTCCGTTCTGTCGTCTCGTGCGTTTTTCTTTTACCTGATGAAATCGGATGACATTTTGCAAATGGACTTAAAATTAACTTATAATTAAATAAAAACACTCAACTGTCGAATTTAAAAAAGGAAAAAGTTGGGTAGTGAAGCATTACGTCCTTTAGAAACATTGAGGCAATACACGTGAATTGACATGATACTAACATTATCATGTTAGCGTGTATTATCTACTATGGAAATTGGTCAATAATATACCTTTAATTATTACGTTTAAGAGGAAGTGGGAGGAAGAGGTTATGTTTGACATTGCAACTTTACAGATTCAAAGGCTATCTGTATCTGCTTGTCTATATTTCAGCTAATATATATTTAAGAGTTGAGCGCGCTTCTATGTTTAATTTTTAGTCGATTTACAAAATTTCATCCAGTTTCATTAAGTAAAAGAGGAGAAAGATTGGAACGGCAAAACGGCTCTCGGTTAACATAACCTCCTACTCCCACGGAAAAATTAGGATTATCACACACTTCTTACAAAAAAAATTTCCAAATGGACCATTCCACGTGGACCTTGGAGGCCGGGTAATTCAATTTTCTAAAATTAATAATTCTTCCACTGAGATTATAAGCAACAGATAATTTTTAAATCATGCAGTGATAATCTTTATGTCACTTAAAAAAAGGTCGACTTTCGGACACCCTCTCTATGCAAATTTAAGATGCCTCTGTTTGAAACTGCTGGAGGCGCATTGGCTGTTTGACTAGTTGTTATAATCGCCCAATGCGTCTCCCCAACACGTTTAAGCTTCATGTTTATGAATGTTGCACAATTCATTAGACAACATCTTTCAAATGTAAACATGGGAGGGAGAGGTTATGTTCGACGATGACCTTTACCGTTGAACTTTTTTAATTAAATCTAAAAAAGTTGAGCGCTCTTCTACGTTTAATTTTAAGTCGACTCGCATCCAATATCGTTATGTGAAAAAGAAGAAAAGCTTGGAACGGCAGATCGGCTTTCGATTAACATAACCTTCCCCTCCCGCGCCCTCTTGGGTAATTCAAGCTGATTGTACCTATAATCAAACTTCTGAATTTGGCTCGAAGCCTTGTAAATGGATGATCAATTAAAAGATGTCGTTCCTCGTTCATCATTCTTGTAATGCAAATTGATATCGGACCCTTGCGCCTCAATTACCAATCAGTCAACCAATGCAGACCCTCTTCTCTCCTGTTCCAGGAAAACTGCAAGACCAAAAATGCCGCGAGCCTATCCATGATGCTCCACCGCAGCGCATCATCGCGGCGCAGGCGTGCGTCGCGCAGCGTGACCAGCCCGCACCACCATCAACCGCAGCAGCCGGCAGGGCTCTCGACGTCACCTCGCGGCAGACGAGCCTCCATAGCCTCGGCCGAGCCGGCCTCCGAGGCTCTGATCGTCAGCGCCGTGTCGATGGACCGGCAGCGCTCGCCCCGGGGCAGCTGCGTGCCCAATATCGCGTTGGACACCGACGACCAGGCGCTCGAGGAGGTTTGGACCATTGTTGTTTTCTTCATATGTTATGCAGCGGTCTAGCTGTTCTTTGGTTTTGGAATGTCTGTTGGTTGGCGTAGTGTAGAGTGAGGAGTCGGTTTTTTGAAACATTTAAAATTATGTTTGAATCCGAAACATCGAAACGTATGAATAATTTAAACAGTAAAATTGGATTTTCTCCTCTCCTCTCTCTCTTCTTTTTTCCGCTCATCATGTGTTTATCATTTTAGCCGTCACACTATGTATTATCGCTTGGGAGGGAAAAGGTTCAATTCAAAAAAGCGCTGAGAAACGTACCAATTCAAACAAGCTGTGAGAAAGGTACAGTGGACGGACATTGAATTGTTCCGCGGGGAATTCAAACATTGAATTCCTATTGGCTGGTTCCAACATAACCTCTCTCTCACTGGTGGATTTTATACCGGAACGATTCAATGTCCGTCCACTGTACAAATTCAAAAAAGCTCTTAGCCAGATATTTCTATGGACACAACAGGATGAAAATCTTAATATTTTTGGGCAATTCAATTCTAGAAGAATAACAATAATTTCATTGGCTAAAAATATTAAGATTTAATCGTTTTGTGTATGTAAAAATACCTATTATAGAACTGGGAAGAATTGGTACCTTTCTTACGACACTTTTTTGAATGGTACATTTTTTCCTAAAAATATTTTAAATCGAAAGACATACAGATATGGAAAGATGCAATGATTATAATGGTAAAAATTTCATGGAAACTTCTTAATTAAACTTTGAGGTTCTTATGTTAGAAAGGGCCTTGATTTGTAATAATTAACGAAGTTATGTGATGGGATTTGACAACGAATATAATACGGAATACATTTATATTATATATTAATTTTCTAATACCAACGTCCTCAAAGTGTATATTGTCGGTCTTTCAAAAATTCACCTGAAAACTAAGGATTTTTTGTTTTCCTCTCGATTTCAATTTTTCAAAGAATAACTTGTGCATTGAACAATCGCCTATAATTTTACAGACTTTAACTTTTGGAATATTACGTAAGAGTATGAAAATCCAGATCTATTTTTTCATCCCAAAACGATCAAAAACTTACAACAATTTCACCTTAATTTTAGCGCGTACTTAAGCGTACTTAATATTTCCAAAATTAAAATCGATAAAGTTGTTTCGTAAAATGAGCTCAAAAAGGTATATCTATATGTTCCAAGTTAATTTGTTAAGAATTGACAGTGTAAAATTTGTGGTACAAGAAAATCTATAATTCTTTTTACTGTTTCGAGTTCTCTTATTTCGTATAGTATAATCTGTGTGTTGTGGAATCTTGTAAGATACATCAATTGACTGTTACAAATTGGGATCTTTTCTAACATACAAGACTCTTGAAATCAAGATGATACACCGTTCTCATAAGCCATAATTTTTTCTTGCAAAAATTTTTGCTTTAGAGTTTCTTTCAATTTCAACTTAGTATAGCACGTATTTTTATGTAAACTTCAACCTTTACAGCTTGAATGATTGAACGGCTCGAAATAAATTAGATTTTGATGTGGAAAACAGAATCAGTAAACATCGAAATCGACACATATCGAAGTAAATAAACATGTTTATGAATTTTACTGTACTGACAGTCTAATATTTTAATACATTTTGGTATTTAAAAGTTATCAGTTTCCCTAACATTTTTCCCGCTTATTTTGATGACTAGACATAGATTCGAGTTTTGAAGAAGTAAATGCGTGGAAAGCTGGCAGAAACATTTTTATTGACTGTTTGCACACCAAAACGCAAAAGCAGAATCCAAAAACATTTTTGCACGTCTTTTAACTTGTTTTAAATAAATATGACCGTTTGAAATGTTTTCCAAGCTGTAGATTAAGGGGACTCCACCTTCATATATTGCAATAAATTTGTAATAATTAGCTAAGTTGCCTTTTTACATCGGATCATGAAGAGATATTGTGGTACGGAAAGGGGGTATTTTTTAAGTAAGAAAACATTTTTTTTATACAATTTGCTACATAGCATGCTTGTATAATTTTGAATTCAAAAAAACCATTTGTTATAAGTGTTTTTTTACATTTAAAATTATACAATCATGCACTGCAGCAAATTATATAAAATAAATTTTTCTTACTTATAAAATACATTCTTTCTATACTGCAATATCTCTTTATGATCTGATTTTAAAAGACAACTTAGTTAATCATCACAAATGTATTGCTATATATTACGGTAGAGCCCCCTTAACAAGTACATCTTGTCACCATCTTTGAATATCTGTAGTATCTTATCTGAGCATTTCACAAAAAACTCACAGGGAACCATTTTTTTTAAGCTAAATAAAAAAAAGTGTCAAAGTTTTTAATATTTCTTGTTTTTATCCAAAAGATTTGAAAACATTAAGTATAAACTTCACTCTAGAGTAGTTTTTTTTTATGGATTTTTAGCCCATGTTGAAGATGGAAGTTTTCTTGTAACTTCTTGATTAAGAACTTAATTACAAAGACATTCATGATCAAAGTTGGTAAGAACAGCTTAGATTCGAAGCTGGTATAATTCATAATTTTCTTAATGAGTATTTGAGTTAGTTCATGCAAAAAGAAATGTTATTAAGCAAACGTTAAAACTTTGGATGTAAGTTGTTAACATCGTCATGCACAAAAAGTTAAGGTTTTACGAAGATTCGGCATGCCGTTCATAAGATATTTAACTTTGAACCAACTTGTTATAAGATTATATGTTATGGACAACTCATTTAAAAAATCAGATTTTTTTATAACTACAAACATTTTCTTACGATAGCTTCACAAACGAATACAATTCAAGGAATAATACCACAGTTTATGTGTACATTATAAGATCGCGATTTCACAGGAATTCTAATTTTCAAAATAATTTGTTACTTTTTAGTACGCATATATATGTAACATTAAAATTGTACTTAACTGTTATTATTTTGTTACAATTTTTAATGTTTTTGTCAGCTCAAACACGCAAGAGTTGTTTGGATATTTTGATACCTACATTAATTTGTGTTTATTACCCATACTTAAAAGAAAAATCATTAATTGCCTATTAAATTGAACAGGTTGAGAACTAAAGCTTCACAAGAGCAAGACAAGACGATATTTTTACAAATATTATCTTGCTCTTGAAAAATCTTGAATAACATAGATCTTGTCTTGGTCTTGGCATGTGCAATCTTGTCTTGTCTTGGTCTTGTCTTGAACTCTTGTTTAGAATTTTCATTACAAAAAAACGTTAAAAAAGTTAAAATATACATCTTAAAACTTGCTGCTAATTTTTTCGCACAAAGCTTTCCCATTTACATGTAAAATTTCTTCATTTCAATCTTTACATCAATTATACTTATAACTAACATCTTAGGTTGTCTTTTGTAGTATTTTATTTTTGTTTTTCAATATAACTGAAA
>JAPYYV010019075.1:0-11440 GCA_030522625.1 Copidosoma aretas
ATTATAACGGTGATTCGACAGTCGATACTTAATTTGGTCCTCAAGTGATCGTTGATAAATCAATTTAAAATTAATAACCATATGAAGGACGATTATAATCTAACCATTAAATTACTACAGTGTATGAGATACGCAGGCCCCCGGAAGCGCAGTTGGCAGAGCAACTGTCCGGTGTGCAGAAGGTTGAGTGTTTACATCACACTCGGGAATATTTTCTTTATCAATTTTTGTTACTGATACGGGCTTATAAAAGTATTTTTAAGAAAATATAAATTTTGTAAGATGAAGATCAATACATTTTGAAAATATGGTCTTTTGGATATGTGTACGGTGGCATTGTGGTTGGTGGTAACAACTACACCGACACTTTGTTTGGCTTTTTAATAGCGATTACTTATCGAAAATTTAAACTTGTTTCCAAAAGATCGGTGAATATTGTTCTTGACAAAAATTATAAATTTAAAGGACGCTGAAAATTGTACTTACTATCACAAAAATAGCTTAATATCACAGAAAAACCTGAACGTACGTTGCTGTCTAAGAAACTCGCATAGCAATTAAGAGGCAATAATAATAACCTAAAGTGCTTAAGATACGAAGCTTTACAGTAGCTCAATTGGCACAGAAACGGTTCGATGTGCGGAAGATCGTACATTCAAATAAAACTTAGGAATGATTTTTTCTTTCTCGATCTTTGTCTCAGATAGACCTGATTAGAGTATTTTCAACACATTTTGAATTTTCTGAGCTGAAACGTTATGCATCATTTAAATATGGTCGTTTGAATATATGTACAGTGGCATTGTGGTTGGGTGTAACGATTCCACTACCACTGTTACTGGGTGATTGATTATAACTACTTGTCCCTAAGAGATCGCACATAACTGTTGTCAATTTAAATTGAAAATTCGGAGGTCGCATATAATTGTACTAACTATTGTAATAATAGCTTCAGATCACGAAAAAGCCAGGATACGCATTGCTTTCCAGAAAAATCACATAACTATCAAGAAGGCATTTATCAAACACTAAAGTTTCTAGATTACGCAGAACCCGGTAGCTCAATTGGCAGATGATCTCTCCGGTCCAGGAGGTTGTCTGTTCAGATTGTACTCGATGATGATTTTATTTTTTTTGTTTAAGACCTAGATAAATCTTTTCAAAGTAATATTAATACAATATGAATTGTCTAAGCTGAAAAAATATCCATCATCATCATATAGTCGTTTAAGTATATGTTTAGTGGCCCTGTGGTTGAATGTAACAAGAACACTACTCTCTTTATTTGATTGTCTAAGAACATTTATTGATTGATAATTTAAATACGTGCCTAAGAAACAGCCGATTATATTATCCATCATTCCAATATCGTCATTTAAATATATATGTACAATATCACTGTGATTGGGTGTAACGATTCCACTACCTTTTTGTTAGGTTGTCTAAGAACGACTATTGATTGATAATAACAACTCGTCCCTAAGAGATCGCTGATAACCGTTGTTACTGTAAATTTAAAATTCGGAGGATCTTATAATTGTACTAACTATTGTTATTATGGTTTTAGATCACGAAGAAGCCCAGAAGCGCATTTCTTCCTAAGAAACTCGCAAAACAATCGAGAAGGCTTTGATCGAAACCTAAAGTTTCTAGATTACGCAGAACCCCGTAGATCAATGAGCAGATCATCTGTCCGGTACAGGAGGTTATGTAGTCCAATCACACTCGATGATGATGTTTTTTTTTGTAGTCCTAGATAAACCTGTTTAGAGTATTTTTAATAAAATGTAACTTTTATAAGATAAAAAATTATCCAGTATTACAATATAGCCGTTTAGATATATGTACAGTGGCATTGTGGTTGGGTGTAACACTTACAGCACCACTCTGTTTGATTGTTTAAGACCGATCACTATTTGATAATTCAAATTTGTTTCTAGGAGATCGGTGATAACTGTTCTTACTAAAAAATAAAAATTTGGAGGCCGCTGATAATTGTACTTACTATTATAATATTAGATTAACATCATAGAAAAGCCTGGACGAGCATTGCTGTCTGAAAAACTTGCGTAACTCTTGAAAAGGCATGTATCAGAACGTACAGTGTCTAAAATGCGTAGCCCCCTGGTAGCTCGATTGGCAGAGCAACTGTCCGGTGAGCAATATGTTGTGTGTTCAAAACACACTAGAGGATGATTTGATTATTTTCAAATTTAGTTTAAGATAAACCTAGCTGAGGTATTTTTTTTTAGATTTGATTTTTCTGAGCTGAAAAATTATCCTACATTTGCATATTGTCGTTGGAGTTTTTGGAACGGCGCAAAATGATTAGGTTTAATTGTCATGCTACAACTTTATTTATGCGTCTAAGAATGATTATTTATTAATAATTTAAATTTGTCCCTTAAAGTTGGCTGATAACGGTTTTAACTAAAAATTCACAATTCGAAGGCGCTAATAATTAATTGTACTTAGTACTGTGATAAGGGCTGTAGATCACAGAAAAACCTGGACGCGCAATGTTTCTCAAGAAACCTGCGTAACAATTAAAAAGGCATTAATCAGAAGCTACAGTGCCTGGAATACGCACCATTTTGGTATCCTAATTGGTAGAGCAACTGTCAGGTGTGCAAGCTGTTGTATATTTAAATCACACTTGGGAATGATTCTTTCTTTCTTGAATTTCGTCTTAGATAAACCTTATTAGAGACTTTTTATAAAATTTTAATTTTCTAAGCTGAAAATTTATCCGACATTAAAATATGTTTAAGTATATGCGCAGTGGCACAGTGGTTGGGATTAACGATTTCACTTCTACTTTGTTCAATTCTATGTGAATGATTATTTATTGATTGTTTAAACTTGACCATAAGAGGTTGCTGATGACTGCTCTTTCTCAAAATCTATAGTTGGAAGGACGCTGATAAGTGTATTTACTATTATAATGGTTTTATATCACAGTAAAGCATGGACGTGCAATGCTGTTCAAGAAACTTTCGTAACAATTTAAAAGGCAATAATTAGAACCTACTGTGTCCGTTATTCGCAGTTTTTCTGTAACTTATTTGGCAGATCAACTGTTTGGTGTGCAGCAGGTTGTGTTTTTATATTGCACTGGGGGATAAATCATCCTTTCTCGAATTTCGTCTTAGATATACCTTGTTAGAGAATTTTAATTAAGATTTTAATTTTTTGAGCTGGAAATTATCCAATCCAAGAATATATTTACCCATTGCTGTCCAAGACACTAACGTAACAATCGAGAAGGCGATAATCAGAACCTACAGTGTTCGGAATACGCAGCCCGTCGCGCGTCGGTAGCTTAATTGGCAGAGCAACTTTCCGGTGTGCACGATGTTGTGTGTTCAAATCACACTTGAATATGATTCTTTCTTTCTTAAATGTCGTCTTGGATTAAACTTATCAGAGTATTTTTACTAAATTTAAGTTGTCTAAGCTAAAAAATTTTGAACATCAAAACATCATTGTTTAGTGTATGCATAGTGGCACTGTAGTTGGTATTAACTATTACACTACCACTTTGTTTAATTGTATGAGAACGATCAGTGATTATTAATTCAAGCTCCGAGCCAACGCAGAGGTTGCGCCCTCTGAAGTAGAAAATAGTCAAAAGTTCTTGCATGTAAACAAACAGTGCTGGCGGCGCAAGACAAGGTGCGACTCCAGTCCACCAGTCACTAGCAGCTGTATGCATGTATATATGCTCTAAGCCGTTTGTTTACATGCAAGAATTTTCAAATATTTTCTGCTGCAGAGGGCGCAACCTCTGCGCTGGCTCGGAGCGAATAGATGGAGCGCCGCAACTGCGCGAGGGGTCACGACGCGCACTATGGGAGGAAATGGTCGAATTTTTCTCAAAATAAGATAGCTCCTGACTGCATAGTCTAATTCTAATAATTTTTTTTTCATTTTCAACGTTTTGAATGGAAAAATAACAGAAAAGTGGTCCAACGTGATCCTTTAGCTCGGGGGGCGGGGTGGGGGGCAGTAAAACCCCCCAAACGTGCCCCAAAATGACAAAAAAACTAAATTTTGCACAGGCATTGTTGTAATTTTTCTAAACACAAAAAATAAGCATCTTCTGTATTATCAAGGTCACATTGCTCCGAGCAAGGACGATTCGTAAAGATCCAAGATGGTGGTGGCAATATGGTGGCCAAGATGAAAGAATTATAAATAATTTCCATTATTTTTGTCGTAGTTCGATCTTATTCACAACAACTCATTCTAAATAACGATGAAATAAGCAGTAAACATGCATTTAATGTATTAAGGTGTAAGGTGCCATTTTTAATTCAAAATGGCGACTAACACAAAAAGGCGGATCATCCATTTCACTACAGCCCCTGCAGAATGGGTATCACATAAAAGGGTTCAGGAAGTAGCATACATTACAACTTCTTGCATTAATATCCATTTAAAATGGTGACTAACACAAAATGGTGGATCATCTATTTCAGTACAACCCCTATAATATGGGTATTAAATAAAAGGGTATGAGAACTTTATTGTAAAAACTAATTCCAGCTTTTATATAAGGGGTCATTCAAAAATACTTTAACAGCTGTAACCAGCGTGTACTGCAATTTATCATGAGTCAATTAAAGCAAAAAAAAGGTTTTCGGACAATTAGTTTTTAAATTAGACCTATTTCAAGATTGTTCATTTTAGGCCTGTTTAGAAGGCTTTTTCGGTAGCACGGGCTGCTATACAGCGCAAAAGTTACTAGATAAATAACTGCATAGCAACGAGCTAATGATCTTTGTGTCGGTAAATTAGCTCGGTAGTGAGTTCGATAGTGAGTTCGTGCGTGGCCGGAAGATGGTGCTAATACATGCGTTCATGAGCTGGAATAACCAATGAAGCGCGAATAGTATGTATATTGATGCAGCCATCGTTGGTGCTTATTATAACACTAAAATTAAATTGACAATTGACGGGTAGTTGTGGGTCACGTACGGGTATTTTTGAATAATGACGAGATACTTGCACGTGACTGGAGGTTACGTGGCGGGAACACAGTAACTTCAGATACTTACGGGTACATGATTACTTTCGTGTACTTACAGGAACTTGGGGGTACATGCGGGCACTTTTGGGTACTTGCAGGTACTTACGGGCACTTGGGGGTACTTGCGGGTACTTACAGGAACTTAGTATTATTTCGGGCACTTAAGGGTACTTGCGGGTACTTGCAGATAGTCGCAGGTACTAACGGTCACTTGCGGACACTTGGGGGTACTTGCGGGTACTTACGGGCACTTGTGAGTACTTGCGGGTATTTAGGGGTACTTTCGGGTACTTGGGGGTACTTGCGGGTACGTACGGGCACTTGGAGGTACTTGCGGGTAACGGCACGAGCCTCGGTGAGGGACGTATTGAGGTTCGTAAGGAAGCCTTTACAATCGAGTTACAAATTATATTTTTCCTACCGAGGGTGTACCGGGGTTCGAGAAAGGCCCGAGGTAGGAAAAAATATTTTTGTAATTTTTTGTAATTTGTGTTCTTGATTTTTTTAGTGGAATAGTCTTATTATATTAGTAAATCATCTTCTTATATCATACGTTTAACAAATTTATGATAGGTAGAAAAGAAAAGATTTGGGGCGTTGTTTATGCTAAAGAAAGTATCAGAAATCAAATCCAAAACAACTAAATGACTATATTCTTTTATTTTATAGAGCTTGCAAATAAGCTTTAGATTCTGAGTTTCAATCACTTGGTGATCAAATCATTATCCGGATAAATTATTCAGTACAGTTACAACTTAAGATAATATTCATAAGTTTGGCATTTAAGTCGCAACAAATTTCATTTTTTACATTCAAAAGTAGTATTCTAGATACATCGAAATGTACATCAAAATCTACTCTGCTGTCAGAAGACTTCGGTTGTTCTCCGGAAGATTCGGATGTGTCAGAGGGCTGTAGGGATGCAGGGTAGATCTTGCCTGCTTTTGGAAGAATTCGGCCGTATTCGAAAGGATTTAGATTTGTTGAGGGGCCTCAGGGTGGCTTAGCCTGCTTTTGAAAGACTTTGTTTGCTCTCAGAAAAATTCTATTATGTGGAGAGCTGTGGGTGACAAATGGGTCTAGGGCGTGGAGTTAGCCTGCTTTCGTAAGCCTTTGGTCGTTCTCGAAATGGTTTAGATATTAAGGTGGAGGGGAGGCTGCAGTGTGAGGATTTAAGAATTAAATTGTTCTAAATAACAAAAAATCAAACAAATATTACCTTGCAGGGGGTACGGAGGAGGGCGTGAGGTAGAAACATTTGAAAGTTAGTGGGGAGGCTGTGAGACGGTTCAACCAAAATTTAGATGAAAGAATCATAAAAAAGCAAGCAATCAGTCCTTTACTTTGCGGGAGGGCTCCGCGTGGAGAGTGGATTAGCGTTTCTCTTTTTGCCTCTGTATTTAAGATTTGTTCTTGTTCATGATAAACGTAAACTCTTAATTTTACTTTTGAATCTTTACTTATATTCAACTTGGATACACCTTTCTTTGAAAATTCAAACTTTTACTTTATTATCTCTACTGTTATATTCTAAATCTTTGCTGGGAATTAAATTTACATGTTACATATAAATATGAAAAATCCCTAGTATATAAGCTTGTAAATATTCGAATATTTCTATAACGCTATTATGGGTCAGATCTGTCTCAAGCTGCGAAGAGCCAACACCTGTTGTGCTTCAAGCAGCGTTCCGCTAACCGTCAATACTTTGTATACGCTATTAATAAGTGCTGAAAATTTTCATTGGCTAAAAGATAAAAAAAAAAAATTTCATTTCTATCAAGTCGATTTTCCTCCGTAACTTCCTGGACGAATAATAAAAAGATTTGCGTTCGAAAAGTGCTTGACTTGACTTAAACAGTTCTGTTAAATATTGCTAATTACTTCAATGACAAAGATAATCTGATGGTGTTGATACTTTAGTTTTTTTTTTAATATTTTTTTTTCTCTATCTTTAACAGTAACTCTGCTTGTTTGTATATCTGTATGACAGAATATCGTACATATGTTTTTCTTTTGCTATCACTTTTTTTACATCATTAACTTTATTCTGTGTCTCGTACGCAACCTACAATTATGAATTCTACTTAAATTTTTCAATCATATTCTCTGCTTTTATTTTTATAAACTGATTTGAATACTACCATACTGGGGTTTTAATTTTTCAGCTGTCATTTGTTTTAATTACTAATGTAAGTCTACGCAATCAAATCCACGAGTATCTACAACACTTAATTTCTGCCCTTTAATTTTAGATTAACCGTTGTAAACGCAATACTTTATATTTTTCTTTTAGATATGATACACTAAACCCTTAAATCAACCTAAAATTATAGTACTACTCTATGCACATGCACCTCTTTAAGGTTCTGGGGTTACGTTCCTGAAAGGTACTACAAAAATGAAAATATTGTTAGTGGAGACTACGACTTTATGAATGAGAGGGGATACTTGCACATAAAACAAATATGTATTTTATTCAAAATATTTTTTGTGCGCAGCATTTGTTCAGGCTTATTGATATCGATTTGACAAAATTTTTCACTACACTACTCATACTCACCTACATATCTATCACGCTATTTTCTTTGTTTAATCTGCAACTTCTATCCACGATTCATTTACGGAGAGGTAAGCATCTAACGTTGAGGATGTTTCATGATTTCCCATGCAAATTTTAAAAGAAAAAAGATGATCTCTGAACTATAAGAGTAACATCAAAGTATTTCTTTTCGTTTATTGTTTAGCCTGTAACTTTTTTTATCGATCTTTCGCCTCTCTGCGCGCTCCGCACACTGACCACCTACGCCTTAATGACATCTTTCGCTGAAGCACTAGATTTTTACGAAAAGTGCTTATGGTTAAATCCACGTGCATCAACAGTTTATGACTGTAACTTTATCACAAGAAATCTTTTGTATTAGTGTATGATTCATTATCGATACATAAAAGTTTTAACAAATTGATAACTGTTCCCGAAAGTCTTAAAACATAAATGAATAAAATATGAATCATTAAGAGATACTGAAATTGCTGAGCATAATAAAACACGATTCTTGTGCGGGCTTTCCCCCACTGTACTAAATTTTAGTCCACTTCTGACATGCTACAGTAAAATGATTATGGAAGCACAAAATTATTTCATGAAGTTTCAGAACACTTTGAGCCCCCACTCTTAAAAAAAAAGAGTTTCTAAATGGGTATATTTTTGGCGGAATATTAATCAAGATCCACAATAGAATCTACATCCAAAATGGTGGTCAATACATTAATCGATAATTTCATTAACTGCAACCTCTTTGACATGGTTTTAACATATTTTAAAAAAAGATAGTTTGAAGACAAAAAATTAATTCCAAACTCCTTCTTTAAGTCCTTTTGTCTTTAATCATTTAATAAGATCCTACCTCTTGTAAAATTTACTAATAGCATTTAAAAAATTTCTGTAAGACTAATTAAAAAAGAATTAATGCTTATTTCTCGATTTCTTTGTAGAAAGTATCTCCCATTTTCAATGTATTGTTACAACAATTAATTATTAGGGAAATTTTGTACTGTATAAGCTTAGTTGATCAATGCTATCTTCAATTATATTCTACTTTTTTCAAAAAATAGTAAGATAATTATCTATTTGATAAGGTAAAATTTGTTAAACATCTATAAGTTCTAACACTGGCAAGTATTAGATCACTGGGTCCTATTTGCTTTGCATATTTATGATTTGCATTACATCTGAAGATGCTGATATTTAAGCGTATTGGATTTATAGAAATAATTTATGGAAATTTATAGGATTTGTTCAAATTAACTAAAACACTGATACCAGTATGGATTAATTCCATGCATATTATTTATTCAGAATATAAATGGTTTTCCTACTACTTTTTTGCCTGCTCTCATTTTTAAGAATTAATTGTAATGTTTCTTAATATACAATAACTGTCATTCAATTATGGAACCCAAATAATAAGGTTAGAAATTTCTGAGTTATTTTTTTAAAGTGTTTGAGGAACAATTATATTGCTCGTCATTATGAATAAATTTTTAATCTATGTTTCCTTTAAATTATAAATAATCTTCAGTTTTACTATTCCTTGACTCTGCGTTTCCACATTAAAGTCTATGTGTATGAGTGATCCAAAAATATCGCTAGTTAGTATGGAAAGCAGGTTGAACAAGCAGCGAGTTGATGATATCCCTCAGGAGGCAATTCGATTTCTTAGGTAAATAGCGTCTCTTTGATAACTAAAGTCAAGTAAATATATTGTAACGTTGAAAAAGTTGTGTTGCAAATCTTAAATATAATGACTATGAGCGTAAAAACCTCATGAAAGATTGAGTACAGCTTTCACCGATAGAGGTATTATGGTTGTAAAAATTAAAATGTTCGCTGTCGAATATTCAACTTCAACTTCATTTTTGAATTTAAAGTAATTCTTTGCATGGACTCGCGATCTGCTGAATATTAATAATTGACAGGATTTCAAACAGTCTGCCATGACTCTTTACAAGTCAAACAAAATGTTGCCTAACAGAATAACATATAACACTTTTTCGTTACTCTTTTACCTCCCATCAACAAATATTCGCCTATGTAAAGAATTATCACCAACTTTATCGTAATAATCTGACTCCAGCACATAGACAATAAGCATTATTATAATAAACATTTAATAGGAGTACTGCAGATGTCAAGATATATGCAAATTTTCGTAAAGAAAATACACACCAGGGATGTGCAGGTAGCGCTTATGGACGCTTAAGTGTAGATCCAAGGTCCGACGAAAGTAACGATGATACCGATGAGCAATATAGTCATGATGATACTGAGAGCGGTATTGAAATGATAGTTCATAATTATAACCATAAATATTATAACTTGAAATATTTTTTATCTCATTGTCGCGCAAAGCATAAGAATCTGATTAAATACATTATTTGAATAATAAAAGTAAGAAAAATTTGGTATATTAGTAAATAATAAATGTTCAAGATAAAATTAAAAGGTAGCTTTTTAAAACATGACTTACCTACACTTTGTCAAAAATCATAAGATTATGAAGTGATCAATATAAATAAATAAGACACGAGAATTTTTTTTTATTTTGCAGCTTGCTCTGCCAGTTTTTTTGACATTGAGAACAACAAATTTATTGGGCTGTAAAAAATTTATTTTCAATCACAGACAAAACTTTTTCCGTATAACAGTGAGTTACCAGCTCTTCCAATGATTAATCATTTTTATTTTGTTAGTAAATAAAAACTTATGTTACTGTAAAAAACAATCACAATGATGTCTAATTTTTTTTTCATGGAGAATGTTGCTCTATTACTATGTTTAAAAAAAAAAACACTCAGCGCTTTTATATTACTGGATTTCGATGCCTGGATATAAATAAATTTTTTGTGATGGAAATAATGTTAAAGATTATACGTCTAGGGATTTTTTATTGCTTTCATGTTTAAACCATGACAAAGAGGTTGCAGGTTATTAAAACATCGGTTATTGCATCAACCACCATTTTGGATGTATACATATTCAATTGTAGATCTTGATAAATATTCCGCTATTCTTGATTTGAAACGATTTCTAACACTTTTCTGCATTATACCTATTATATCCCATTATTAACTACTCATGTTGATGGGGTTATGGTAAAATGAATGATCCGCCATTTTGAATCCACCACCATTTTGGATTTTTGATCATTAGACACGTTCTACTGTATTCCGCTTCTTGGACCTTTTTATTTGATACGTATGTAAAGGGAAGAACATCAAAATTTCGCCATTTTGTATCGACAGCCATTTTAGATTTTAAATAGTGTAATACACCTCTAGGTGGTTCGTGTATTGCGACTAGAAATTCTATCATCATTTTAAATAGGGAGTAAAGGATAAAAGCTAGGTATTACAGAAATATTCAAAATTATGCACATTTCGTCATATCATGGCCGTTATATTGCTGCCGCCATCTTGGATATCAAAGAATGGACATAACTTGCCAGTCATACTGCCCTTCAAATTTAGAGAATGTTTTAATTTTGTTTTTGCTTAAATTTATAAGAGTAATTGCGGAAAAACCATAATTTTCTCATTTTGGGGCACTTTGTGGGGGTTTTACTGCCCCCCCAGTGCAAAAGCACAACTTCGGGACAATTTTCCTTTAATGAACCATCAAAAACCTACAAAAAAAAAAATCATCAAGATCGGAGTTTTCTGTCAGGAGCTATCTTATTTTGACACAAATTTGGTGGTTTTGGCACACTGTGGAGTCGTGCCTTTGCCCGTGTATATATATATGTATAGATATGTAACATAAAAAAGAGGCGGATCGAGAAGTGCAGTGGACGGGTTAACAATTTTCACCGATGTTTTCTATCGTTTCACCCAACTTTATTGGCAAGA
>JAPYYV010019076.1:0-10257 GCA_030522625.1 Copidosoma aretas
CACATAAAGTTATGCTATGAAAATTCAAAATGGTGGACACAAAATGGCGATTCTTTTGAAATCTGTTTCTTGTCGCTTGAAATGTATTTCATCTTTCTACTCGATTCACAATAATAATAATAATAATAATAATAATAATAATAATGATGATGATGATGATGATGATGATGATGATAATCATAATAATAATAGCGATTCGGTTGGTTGAAATCATCAAATTTCATCATTTCTTCATAAAAATCGTCGATTTCGCGCCAAGAAGTTTTTCTCTTCAGTATTACAAAAAAAGTTTTTTCAAATTTCACGCTTTCGATATGTTTTTCTGTAGATTTTGGCATGCTGAAAACGATCCCGTTGTCTGATTTGCCCTATCATTCCATAGTTTTGAGGTATTTAACGCGCAAAAGTGCAAAAAACACGCTTTTTGGCACTTTTAGGTTAGGATTGCTCAAAATACTGACGTGATAGGGCAATTTGGTCCACGGATTCGGATTCAGCGCAAAAAAATACTTAGGATATGACTATTGGACTGAAAAGAAAAAAACTTGCAGGCCTATGTAATTGATCTAGTCTCTGTTAATTTTTCTATTAAGCAAAAATGAGGCCACCTGCTCTTGATAATTTTTATTATTCGCAAAAAGTAAATTTATTTCTTTTGTCTTGCACTTTTTTCTAGGATAACCTTACCCGCCTATATTTTTTATATATATCCTGATGTTTCCTTATTTAATTTGAACATGTTATTTGTACATCTGAATCTATTTTTCCTCTCTGTTCTTTTCTTTTTCATTCCTTAATCCATGCCTCTCCCTGCCCAGCTTCAATCTTTTGTATATATATCCCCGTGACTCTGCATTTAAACCCAATTTCATATTTTAAGTCTACCTTATACGGTTTCCACAAATTTTTATCTCTTTCATACACAGGTCTTTGCTACGTATCTACATATAACTTTATCATTTAATCTATGAAAAATATTTATTGACTCCAACTTTCTACTTTATCTCTTTCTTTTATTTCTAAGAATGCTTTGACTGTCCTTTGCTCCCTACCTGACGTTTTTTATCTGTGCCACGAAAATTTGTCTTTGATAACCCCGCTTCTCGGTCCATATCCTAGTTCTCAACTTCCGATGCATCCAATTGAAATTGAGACAGATCTGTTTCTATCCCTTTTTCATTCGAAGAAATTAACTTCTTCTTTTGCTTACTTCCAGTATATTTTTTGTAAATTATTATTCTAAATCTTTCTGCATACGTTTTTTCTTTTTAATATGTTGGTTGCCTTAAGCAACGTTATTAGATAATTTAAGACAGTAAAATTAGAGATTGCCTGCTGGTGTTACATCACCTGTATTATATAAGATTCACTAATAGTCTATTTTCTACATAAATACGCTTTACAGTACCACGATTAGTGGGCACCCTCGCCTTTTTTCTTCCATAGTTTAAAATAAATTTGTCAGCCCTGGCCGTAATTAGCTGGTTTTTGTATATATTTGTAAATTTTTTTCAACTTTTTTGTCGATATTATACTTATTTCTCTTAAACTTATTTTGAACCAGAATTTTTTTTCATTAATTTTGTCAAGTTCTGATTTAAAGTATACAAACATAGCATATAATTTATTGACGACTTCCTCCAGATTAGTTTTAATTGAATTATTTCGTAATTTCGTACAAAAATATGGTATCTCGATCTTCTATTTGTTACTGTGTTGTAAAAGTACAGATAACAGCCTAACTCTCTTTTATGATTATTTTCTGCTCTACTGATTTTGCTAATTTTTTAGCGAGCATAGTTTCTTGAATCTTGTATGTTGCATTTAAAAGACCACTACTCTGTTGTCTTTTCGTCCTTTCACTTCTTCCATGCCTTGTAAATATAATAGATTCTAGCTATTGCCCATGCTTTTATAGTATGTGTGTTAGTCTATAAGCTATGATGTATGTTTGTCAAATCAATCGTCAAATTCATTTGTATATCCTTGAAACAGTTTTCCATACTTCTGTCTTTGCCTGTGTCTCTTCTGGTTTTTATTTTTTGTAAGACATATTTTTATTCGATGATGAATATATTCTTGTAATGATTCTTCTCAACTGTTCTGTTTATTCATATACTCCCTCTTTTGGTTTCCGTGTATGTATCATTTTGTCCCTTTCAGCAAATTTTAAAATTAATTTCTTATTGCTCTTTTCTTATTACCATCCGTTTTTTTTTTGTTTTTTTTTTTAATACCTTTCTAATTCTTATTTCAATATTGCTTTCTTTTACTTTGGTTAGTTTTCTCAGAATTGTTCAATTTTTTCATTTTTTATTATTTCATGTACCCTTTCTACATTAGGCTTTAATTCTATTTTTACTCTCCCTTTTTTTCTTAATATTATTTGTTTTTACCTGTAATCTATATTTTTCGCTTAATTATTTGTGAAATAGTGTTTTTTTTTTTTTTTTTTTTTTTTTTTTTTTTTTTTTTTTTTTTTTTTTTTTTTTTTTTTTTTTTTTTTTTTTTTTTTTTTTTTTTTTTTTTTTTTGTGTAAATACATAACGTAACCTGTCGTTCGTTTAAAAACATTTATTCCTTATGTATAGTCGCCCACCTGCTTGCTCTACTTGCCACATTCCTAACTTTTTCATATTTATAACATAAATCATATTATTAATTGTTATATGTATGTATTTGATTTTTTATATAATTAGCAATTTTTCTCTCATTTATTAAAGAAGCTTTAAATAGGTTTATTCTTTAATTAAATAAATGATGATTAAAATATCTTAATATTTTTTTCACTTATACAGGGTCATTCAAAAGTAATTGGACAGCGGTGGCCAGCTTTTACAGCAATTTATCCTGAGTGAAATAGGGCAAAAAAACAATTTTCGAACAAGTTATTAATGAGACGTATTTTAAGATTGTTCGTTTTAGGCCTGTTTAGAACGCTTTTTCGGTAGAGTGGGCTGCCGTACAGCGTAAAAGTTACTTGATAAACTACTGCATAGCAAGAAGCTAATGATCTATGCGTCGATAGTTTAGCTCGGTAGTGAGCACCAGTGCTCTCGACTGCGGCAGAAAATAAAACTTGACCGTTAGATGACCGTCACTAAAACTGACGCCAAGCGATGGTATATGATGGCGCGAAATTTAAAAATATGAAGCATAAGTCTAAATAATTGACAAAAATTAGCTCCAGGAGGTATTTAAAAAAAATAAAGATCACCAACAATACAACAATATTAGAGTTTTAATTAAAACAATAATCATCAATACAAAGTTTAAACGCGTATTTTTTAATGTTGCAGTACATTCAGTCATCTAATAATTTAAATTTTTTGTTTAATAACCACAATAACTTACTAGGCTATTTTATTTAACATATTGAGTTGCTACTTATTGCATATTATGTATATCGTACATTAAACGCATCGTAGTATAGCTATATGCATAGAGTAAGTGATTTTTTGATTCAAGGTTGGCAGCATCTTAAGAGTTGAGATATAGCCAGCTGATTGACAGATATTGGAAAACATTTTTATTTCATTTATATTGTCAATACTTTTCGCGTCTTTCGTAATAAATCCAGCGTTTTTGAATAATGAGGTCTTGAATGAGGTTAAAACTTTAACGGGCAGAGTGATTATGGCTTGCCAGTCTATAACCTGCAAAATCAGATAAGTAGAAAACATTTATTTCATTTCGAAACAGTATGACTTTTATATTTTGCACTAATTCCATTCATGTTTGCTTAATTAATTATGGTTAAAATTTTCATCAACAAATTGATTTGTCTTTCTTATTTCTCATACGAAACAAATTCACTGTTTAATTTAAACTGTTATATTTTACAAATACTTTTTCAATTTAAAAGATTTTTTACTTTGTGTCAAATGATAATTGCAGTTGTGTCCTGCATCCAGGATTGTAAGGATTTTTTTTGTCAATCTTAGCTGTAACTTCAAGGTCTTATCCAATAGATAAACTGATTGCGTGCCTCTTCGCTCAATTGATCTTGGATTATCACTGCAACGATTATGCATGCATTATGGCAATCGAAACTCAGAAGGAAAACGGTAAAATTTGATTTTTTGAAGTAAGTCATGTTATTATCACAAAGTTTTTTCACTCTTGTTAACTATCGATAGTTTTTCAAGTATCACATCACATTTTATCATTATTTTTAGGTAAGTCTCATCAGAAGTGAATTAGATTTCAATCAGAGCAACAGCAAAATTATCGATGCAAGGCTATTTGGCATAGAGATCTACTTATTTTAAAGTAAAGCATGAGTCTGGGTTTCAATTTTCACTGAATACAATATCGATACGGTTTTCATTCAGGAGATTGCATTACGGAATGTAAAATTGCCTACTCGTACTCAACTTGGGCCTAATAAGGAAATTTATTACTTTTATACACTTGGACAAATTTGAATACATTTTCAAATAAATATTTTGAAAGTGCATTGTGCATTTCATCAAATACAGTATTGTCGTTTTAGTAATTTCTTCTTATGGATATCAAATCACCAGAATTAATGAAGAATATTTTTTCCAATTGCAGTAAAATTTATTTTCTTCGTTCAAGGTATCACATGAGGTCAATACAGAGATGTCACATATTTATACGAAAACATGATGCGATACAAGCATTTTGCACAAAGACATCAAGTCTAAATCAATTTTGAGAGCAGGTAATACAGTTCCACACATAAAAATTAATTTTTATGACATTTGGCTCAAAAGATGTTATAACAGATCTTAACTTCATGAAATATTTGCTTGGTCACTCTTGTCTTTCAATAATCGTTACTTATCATTCTTTATTTTTTTTTCAGCTTATGCAGCATTTTAAGACAGCAACAACATATTGATCAGAGCATACAACCAATATTATTGTTTATAAAACATAAGTACATTTCTAGTCTTGCCCTTTCTTTGGTTTGAAGATACTTTAAGATTATTTTACAATATAATTTGTATACAGTTAAGATTAGACTTACAAATGCTTTAATTTGTGGGACATAATTTTTTAAGCTTTGAGGGGGTACGTTACTCCGAGCTATGATTGATGGAATTTTAATTGCATTCGAGTACTTATGATATTTTTTTTTCTATCATAATTTTTCTTTATTTCAATAACATAGCTCTTGCTTATAACGACTTTTACTTTTAACAAAGAAAATCATCTTTTGAGAACGAACTATTACCAAAATAACTAACAGATTATATTTTTACCTATTACTGTGTAACACTTTTTCATCGTTTTAAAGTTCAATACAGATCTTACAAATAATTAGAAATTTGGAGGCTATAATGAAGGTGGGCAAAGCTTGTATATCAAGTTAATGTATTTTATAAGCAGATAATACAGTTTTTAGAATAACAAAAGTAATTTTTTTAAGATTTTGCTGAGAAAACACTAGTAACATAAAAATATAACATGTCATTCTACTGCATCATAACACATTTACATATTTACACCATTTATTCAAAAGTCATTGCCTAACATTATTTTCACATGTTACTGCACCTTTGGGTATTAGTAAATTTTCCACTAGAGCATACGTCAAATAATTAAAAAAATTACTATCTTTCATGTTAAAAAACAACAATAAAAGAATCTCCTTCAGTTTATACTTTTCTAAAAGTTAGCACTTGACAGGCGTGTGTGATCACAGTTTACTCGAAGAATAATGTTTTTTTTTTTACAACTAGGCTGATCGTTATTTTAGACAAATCAGTTGCAAATAGAGAGAAATCCAGTTTTCATACCATCGAAATTGATGCTTAACAACTAAGTTTCAAGAGCAAAGGCTCTATATATAAACGATTTTAAATCTTGAAATTAGTATGGTCTGAGTTTTTAAATAGTTAATGGTATTAATAATGTGAAACGTAATTAGGTTTCCTGGCCAACATGCTCATTTTTATTTAATAATACTAAAGTTCTTCAGCACATAACATTTTTTACAGTTATTCTTAAAACCATCAAAGCTTTTCTCTTGTAGACACAATTGTTCTGCTTTGAGATAGTGTATCTGATTTCTTGTTGTACTTTCGGAAATTTGGTTTTTATTTTGAGATAAGTATCTTGAAATATTTAGCAATCTGTTTACATCTTATTTTTGGATTAATATTTATTTTAGTTACTGCCGTTGCTGTAAGAAAAAAACTCTCTTCAATACTGCGATACTCTGAGGCTATTTTTGAAATTAAATGTTTAATCTCGTGTCCTTTTCTGATGATTTTATGGTGTTTAAACCAGTTTAACAGTGAAGGAAGCTTAGAAAAGTTAATGATAGGATTCTGTAAAGCAGGAAAAATGTATTATCATTCATGTTCCTTATTTTGTTGCATTACATTACCTTATAAAAAATTTCTGCTTATCTTAATACGTAAATACCACAGTCATCGGTGTTTGGTTGCTGGGGAACTTTTACATTGTACGTTTTCATATTTTAATTATCAAATAAGACATGCTGCGGTCGACAAGAGGTGGTCGTCGAAGCAAAATTTTTTACAGAATTGAAAATTAATATGCAGGGTCTATAAAAATAAAATGCATTACTATTTTTTTTCCAAATAAATATATAAATAGAAGAAAATTTTTAGTTTCATTATAAAAAAATGTTTTCATAGGAGAAAAAAAGTGACAAGTGCGCTTTGCGCAATGTTATTGTATAATCTTGTTGTACACTCAACAATTCGTCTATTTTGTCAACAGCATGCAGTAGATCGGTAAGTACTTATTAAACCACGTGACCCAAGTTACTGTCGTTATTAGCGAATATCCGTACGAACTGTCCTATCACGAGATTACTTGTCATAATTACAGAAACACGAAAGTTATTTCTTTTTTTCTCTAACGTAAATTAGTCATATAAGTTTTTGGTAGAAGGTTTTGCTTAAGAAAACTAACAGTGATGTTTTATTTTGGTTGTTAACTCCGAATAATATATGTTTTCGCCTTACAAGCACAAGATGGGCCGATTATCTACTGCTTTTTTATCACAGGTTTATTTTTATTACATTTCCTCGCGTGGATTTAAAACTGGTGAATGCACATTGCACAACAATTTTTTTTCTGCTAACAATTACGACAGTTTCTGGTAATACTTCTGATACATACAAAAAACCATTCCATAAATTAATACGCATACCTGCTATTTTCTTGGTTCACACTCCGACTTTTATTACATTTTGACCTTATTAAAAATTTTTATTTGTGGATTTAAGCACCATACCAGGAAAGCATACAGCAGCAAGCAACCAATGAACACTAAAATTATAAATAATATTAGTGGCTTTGACTTCATAAACATTCATAATTAAAAAGATCAAATAATATTAAAAAAAAAAAAAAATGTGTGTCGCATGTATGTAATCATTCTCAATTACTATTTGCTTCAAAAACATTTCTATGGGTATTAGTTAATTTTATAGTAATAATACAAGACAATTGTTACCTTTGCTTGTACAGAAAATTCGAGTATTTTACTTTGATATTAAGGAAACTCTACATCAATGTATTTTACTACATTTGTAATAATTACTACAGCGATTAGATAATATTTTATTACAACAAAGTTGACTCGATACTGGAAAAGGATATATTAGGTAAAAAAAAAGAAAATTATATTGCTTACTTTACATTAAGACACTGTTAACTACTCTAAACGATTCAATAAGTATTACAAATATTTGGTTTTTTATTCGATTTCCATATTTCACAGCTCGTATTTTTCAAAAGATTTCGGATGTGTCTGAATAAATTTTGTACAATATATATTGTGTACAATTAAGTTACTATTGTTTACATACAATTGCGTAAAATGTATTAACTATAATACCTAATTCTTTACCCTTAAAATATTTTAAAACATTTCTTTGGCTACTTCATTGGAAATCTTTCAAAAAAGAGTTAAAGTTTTAAAAAATTGACCCAAAATAAAACAGTTTTGAGACTTTCATTGAGTCATTCTTATCCATACATACTATTTTCTTTATTGAATAAATAAAGTGTTTTTTACATACAACATCCATTTTTCGTACGGAATTTACTGTGCGACTACAAAATGTCAACTATGCACTTTATTTAGTATACCATCAGGGGGTACTTTATAAGTTGGAACAAAATTGTTTCATCAAATGTGTATCGCGTATATTTCAAACTTTCATGAAGTGCTCACTAACGACATCAATCTTTTCAGATTTGTTTTTTGCGATGCTTGTGGTACTTATTATTTAACTTCCTAATCAATTGTAGATGGAGTAACCGCGGAAAATTTATAAAGACATTTGTTGCAGTTCATACAAAAATGTACCTATATTTGCACGTTTCCGTTCAAACGATTGCATGTATCTTATTACAAAATAAATATTTTCAGCAATTTTTCGATGATAATCCTATCGATAATCGATCAAGAAGAACAACAAGCTTCGCATAATAAAAATCGAATGCAAAGTCAAAAAGATCGATGTCTTCAGTTACTACTTTGTACAAATTTCAACTATACGCAAACTTGATGCAACAGTTCTTTCCAACTTATTGAGTACCTCTTTTCCGTACCACATTGCAATATTTTATTATTATTGATCGCTGACAGACAGCACTAATAATTATTACAATAGGTGTTAAGCCTTCTTACATGCACTTACTTTTTCAAGTGATTAAAAAAAAATTTTAAACAATAAAAATAATGTTTTTAATCATCCTCAACATAAAACTGAAATAAATAATGTTTCACTGCATAATAATGACAAAAAAACCATTTTTTTAATTATAATGATCGTTTAGAATTAATATTGTATTGATAAGAATCATAATGCATTACCTTTCATTTACGGGAACAAGCAAAAAACTTGATGAAAAATATCAATTTTTGGTTTATTCCTCCTTGCTGTTTCTGCTAGCTTTAATACTTTCTTTCTCTTTAACGAATTGTCAAAAAAGGAATCGAAAATTACTCTTCGCTCCTGCTGTTGCTCAGTCATTAGATTTTTATATAGATGTAGCATGTAGAAATTGATAATAACATCATTGACATGTGAGTTTTCATCTAAGAAGTTTGAATGTACATTACAAATAGATATACCGTTTCTTGGGTAGGGCGATGGATATATCAATAATCTGCGAAAAAAATTCCGTAACGTATATATATATATATATCTTTAACGGGTCATGGTGGCGTTCGAGTTAAAAACTCACAAGTCCTTGCTCATAGTGTACATAGATAGTTCATTAACTATTTCTTCGTTTCTGTTGTGATCCGGCAAACATTTTTCTAAAATACTTAGCGATACATTCTAATATTAAATAGAACATTGTTAGTTGATATTTTGTAGAGCAAACAATTATTAGATATTAAAATTATAACGTTATATTTACCATTGCGATGTTATCTATCCAAATAATTAGTGTACTTATTCGCTCAAAATTATCTGCAAATTTATTTTTGCATCTGAGGCAATAATTCGAATCAGCGGAACTGATACTACAAAATTAGTAAAGAGCAAGAACTCCTTTTTCATTTATAGATGTCTGCAACATTTCCATAATTATTTGTTATTCTTAATAACATTATTATGACGCCAAAAATTACATTGTTCAAAAAGTGACAATAAAATAGTGGTTTTCCTACCTTGGGAACTTTTGTAACCCTGGTACGTCCTCGGTAGGAAAAATAAGATTCGACCTCTATGTGCAATTGACCTGGTCGATCCCAACAGTCCCTAAGGCGTTGCTTCGCAAGCGCCCTTGGGCCCAGGGACCTCTCTGGAGAGATGCATATTTGTGACTAAAACTACTATTTCTATACAGAGATTGCACATATTTATACCAAAAACATGATGCGATACTAGCATTTTGCGCAAAGACGTTCGGTTAGAAAAAGTCCACTAGCCTTGCCCTCTGCAGGCTCCTGCTGTTTTGTTTAAGGAGGTTCGGTCGTTTTTCCAGGGGAACGAGCGAGTGTGAAATCCAGTTGTGTTCAACTCGTCAGTACTGAAAGATGCAATGATAAATTGTTATGGAAAAATTACACGACATACTTGAATGCATCTAGTTTCTGATGGTGCCAGTCAAAAAACTTGAAAACACATTGTTTGGGAAACAAACATTAACCTATAAAACGTGGTAGAAGACTCAGCGTTCGTCAACAGAAGTGTGTTATGAATTTCCGAATATTAAACTTTTTTTGCACATCATTAGAGTTTGAGGTCTTGAGAAGGGCTGTGCCAAGTATAAGATCTTGATTTTCAG
>JAPYYV010019080.1:0-17931 GCA_030522625.1 Copidosoma aretas
CTGCCAGATGCTCGGAGACTCACTTGTATTTCATGCATGAGCACATATTTTATGTTTCTTCCATGCTTATATTGGAGATATTTTCTCGATAGTGCCACGCGGAATTTATAATTTCAATTACCCTTTTACTTATTATTATTATTATATTTGTTGATCTATGGCACTTAACATACTGACTAATTTTTCTTTGTTATTAATATTCATTTTACGTTAGTGTGATTATAATAATATAAAATAATAATCATTGATTTTGTAAGATAATTCACGCTAGGTGAATTCAAATGATCTATCTTGAATTTTGTTATTTACTTTTTTTATGCACAGCTTGCATGCCGTCATGTGTATGAAGGCATTATTTGAATATAGTTGACTTATTTTATTTAACATTTTATTTTATTATTCTTTACTTAATTTACCTCTCTAATTAATTAGCAATAAATTATGATACGTTTAAATATCCTCTATAACTCATCGCTGGAATATAGAACTTATGCGCCATTAATGGACAAGGTAAGGTAAAGTTATATTAAATAAATATTATATTTGGGGTTGGGAAATACCTTCCAGCACCCGGGATCGATTGATTTGCCAATTTGAGTTGGTGATGACAAGCACCCATACCTCTCCTTCTTTTCTACCTAATCATAATCCAAGGGAAATGTTAGGAGGGTCAATTTTTCTCATTGTTAAATATCATATAACCATGCACTAATATAATGGAGAAATAGTGTTAGTTAATTCCGAATGTAGTGATATCACTTACCCATGACCTGATCAATCAGCTGAAACGATAAATATTTTATATAAAACATAGAACCTACATTTTTATGTACGTCTCAGCTGTACAATCTAGTTTAGGAATGTTACAAAAACACTTTTATATAAAAACTATACAAGCAGCTTTTATACGTGTTTTTTCAAAAATTGACTAAAATTTCCTTTTAGAAAATTAAAAAAAAAAAAACTTTGTTGTACAATCGCTTTGTATGTGTGTTATGTATAGTAATATGGTGGAAAATTTTTGAAAAAAATGTAAAAATTGAGTAAATAATTATTTATTGATCTTAAAATTGACAAATTAATCAAATGAATGGAATATTAATTAATATATAAAATCACTGCAACAGACATCAATTCGTTTAAAATTAAAAAAAAATTATTAAATTAATTGTTGAATAGCTTATTAATGTAAATAAACAAGTATTCAAACCAATTAATGAATCAATAAAATGAAATTTAAAAATTTGGCCTTGGCAGATAATTATTTCTAACGCTGTGAAAACAAATACAAGTAAAACTTTACTATTCCAACAACTTGTGTAGTATATGTATATACATATTTAGTTGCATTTCCATTTGTTTTCACAGCATTAAAAATCATTATGTGCCAAGTTCAAATTTGACCTAGAGGTACGTAATAAATAGCTTTGTGTTAACAGCATGAAGTAAACTAATTAAACCCTTTATTGGGAGTGTGTGTGTGTGTGTGTGTGTGCGCGCGTGTGTGGGTGTGAGTGCGTGTGATATAAATAGAAACAAATTCATTGTACCTAGTTTCTCATTTCAATGATGATTCAAAGTGGAAATGCGAATAACTCATAAACCTAGTAGTGAGGAACGTGTGAGTTTTATAGCGTATTTCAAGCGCTGACAAATGCGTCATATCTTAACGTTTTTGATTTCAATAAAGCGATAAAAGTATCTTGCAAAGTCATAAAACTTAAGAGTTGAGTTTTGCTGGCGTTAATGTTCAGGTGTAGTAGACATTCGTTTAAGAGATGCTAAGAAATTTTGTAAATATGTGCTCCATGCACTCAGATACAGCATATTAAAACTAGATCTCGAACTAGATAACACATGCTTTCAGTCACATTTCATGCAACGTTATGCTATATGTTCCTATTCGATTACGAAAAATTCTGTTGGTAAAAGTTCTTTTGATCTTAAAGTCATGATTAATAGAAACAATAATCGTCAATTATTTCGTGCTCTTAAAAATCAGTAAAAATTTGGAACCTAGTTAACGAATTTACAATTATAAGTGGAAAGGACCTTTGTGATACCTGATTCGAAAATAAAATAGAGTTCAATAAATTTGCAACTTTGTATACTTTGTACAACCATGAAACTTTGTACAAAATTGTCAAAATTACACGTTAATACCAACTTTATAGAAGATTCCGAATGAAACCAATAATAATCTTATGCATTCATACAAACTAAACGTAGAATCAGTATTCAAAACTTAACTCGGACGTCATTCTGGTGTTACAAATACTAAAATTTTTACTTTAAATTTTATTAAAAATTTTTTTTTTAAATACAGCTCACTTAGTAATAAATTCCTGATGTTTTAGTTTATAAAATTTAAGCATTTTTCACTCAAAAATTGTAGGTTTTAGGAAAAAGTAACGGGACACCTGTTCTTTTTAAAATAAGCTAAATTTTCGAAAAGAAACTTATGAAAATCTTAGCTGCAAATTTTCGTATTTGTAACCTTAGGATGACGTCAGAGGTAAGTTCTTAATAAGAATACAAAATTGTTACTAATGAATCATCAGCCTTAAATAGAGGACGCTTCATACACATATCAAACCCCTTGGAGGAGTTGTCTTTGATAGAATATAATAATTTTTGAACATCTTTAATAATCTTTGATAATCATCGATATAATAGTTTTTGTTGCAATTGGGTCTTTTTTATTTAAAATTATCAGTTACTATCGACAAAAATTTTACACAATTAACTGCTATTGTGAAAACTTTAAAATTATTCAATAGTATTGGACGTTATCCAATATTATCGAAAAATATTCATAGTTCTCTAAGATAATCGAAAATTATTATTTTCTAATCAAAAAAACTGTCCCAAGAGATGGGATCAATGGCTCAACTCCTTGCTAACTGAACGGGTCATATTCATAAAACACTCCTTAATGGCAAGCCGAGACAGCGGGGCGATTGCACGAGAGAGTGGGAAGTTGCATAATCGTAAAAAGCGTTGTACAAAAAGTGTGCAGAGGGGCACGAGGCGTGCGAATTAGCGAAGAAAAGAGCAAGATCAAGTGAGTGAGAAGGCAGCGGCAGCGGGCATCTCGGCGAGCGCCACTATAAGCTGAAAGTGTAGTATACGTAGAAAATTGACATTGCCTAAGTGCATCTTTACGTTTAAAAGTCTCGCGCGCGCGCGTTGCTCATCTCGTTCCTTCTGCTGATGTACTGCCGGTAACCGGTAACCCGAGTGTTGCACTAGCATTCGTCACAACAGCGCGAACTGCGCTTAAATCGAAGGCGGATTAGGAAATGGACAATCGAACGATTTGGCAAAGAAGCGATCCGACCAGTGGAAAATAAATACGCCAGGACGACACGATAAGAAAACCAACTGGATCGGGGCCACCGCGACGCAGGCGCTCGTTCAGGTGACTCCCTCCCTGCTCTACGTCACTTGTATCGCCGGAGTCACGCTCTTCCCGCCAGAGGCAGAGAGAAACCGATGCACAAGCTGGCGAAATTATAAGTGCATCCTCTTTGCACAATGGTCCGTTCGTTCTTTCCCGTTTTTTCTAGCCGAGTCACCAGCGCCACCGCCGCCGCCAAGACAGCGACTCGTGCATTCTACTTTTCCGTATGTACACAAAAACTATCGGTCACAATCTTGCTCTCTCGTCTCTTTTCTGGTCTCCATTTCTGCACGAGATGTTTAAATAGTCGGCGTTTTTTTTCCTTAAAACCGAGTTTCTATGCGTCGTTGAGCTGCGCTTTCTAAAAACGTTCCTCCGTCGGAGCACAAACTTCAAGTATCAATTAACATCCGACGAGCGTTCTAACGACCACTAATACGGAGTGTACCGATAGAAATTCACGCATACAATTTTCCAATATCTTAAGCACTTTCTCTCTCTCTCTCTCTCTCTCTCTTTCTCTCTCTCTCTCTCTCTCTCTCTCTCTCTGGACAATGATACCCTAATATAGCACAGCCCTAATCGGACGGCACAGTTCATGTTTCATCTCGTGGGTACATGTAGAGATGGGAGACAGAGAAGAGCTTAAGCCTAATATAATACCCTCTTAATACCACAGTCATGAAAATCCAATTACGCACGAGGAAAAATTCAATAACACGTCGTGCTTACAAGAAGATTCGCGGTAAAATCACAGAGGAGTGCAGAAGATTGCAGGACAGGTTTACACGAATACTCTGAGAGGGGCAGGAGAGGGGAAGCCAAGTAAGACAATGAGACCCAGCGGAGAGCTCTGCAAGCAAGATAAGTGAAGCAATCGAACACAGGCACTGTGTACATATAGATTCATACAGGCCTTGCGGAGGAACTTCATTAAGTAATAAAGCGACATTCGATAATAGCTACGTCACTGGCAGTCAGGCAGGCAGGCTTGTACAATCCCGCGAAATTCGAAGTGCATCCTGCTTCCATGAGCGTGATTGTTGCGTCGAACAGCGCGAGAGCGAGCGACTATCTGACCGGCTGTACTCTTGTATTTACCTATGATACACCGGCACGGGTAAAATGTACGTCAGGCATGAGCACTCCCGAGAGTCCCGACAGTCCCGAGTCCAAAGTTTCTAATGTCTAGGTGTACGTATTACCAACACATAGTTGCGACGAGCCTCATTTCCGTTATCCTTTTATGGGCAGCGGGGGCTGACAAAGCCCGTGTTCCAATTACATAACAGTCTAGACACCCACCTTACGTCTTTTCTTCCAAGGATGCAACATCCACGCGGACAATCGAAGGTAGGAGGACAAACGATCGTTCACCTACGTGTGGGGCAAACAAGTGCGCCCGAGAGCAAGCCTCCTGAGCGCGAAGTGCCCCTCCCGCTCCCGTACAAACCGATTATTATGGTAGCAGCTCTGAGCTGGCAGCTTCTGGCGTAGTATAGGGAGTCACCTTTGGCGAGCCTTGCTCTTAGCGCGCGATGCAACTTTGCTGCTCCCGCATTATTGAAAATCGCATTATTTGCAAATAAGTGTATCTCACAAGGAATTAGTCATAGCCGAGAGGAGAAGAATAAGGAGGCTACGATTCTCGGAATCGGCGAATCGGCTAGCATAAAACAAGAACAAAGAAAATTCCTCTATCCTGAAAAGTACCAGCAGCCGATACGATACGACTCCAATGTGGCTGCATGAACGGAGGCTGAGCTGTTGACTATCTCTCTCTCTCTCTCTCTCTCTCTCTCTCTCTATCTCTCTCTCTCTCTCTCTCTCTCTCTCTCTCTCTCTCTCTCTCTCTCTCACTCTCTCTCTCTCTCTCTCTCTCTCTCTCTCTCTCTCTGTATGACGCGAGTGCAGAGTACAAGCTCACGCGCGAGACGTTTCGCTTATACGACCTGTAGGCATAATGGCGATATTACGTTATATGTTGCAGCCTGCACCACGACACGGAAGAGCATCAGCCAATATATTCACACGAATGCATTATATTATACGCACAGACTAACGCCATGAGTGTAATGATCCTGGTCTTGCGTGAGCGTTCGCATTTACCTTGCTCTTTTTTTCTCTCGCTCTCTGCGTGCGAATCCCTTCGTCTATTCCCATGCAGCGATGTAAGTGTTCACATGTCGTACGTCGACGCGTCCGACTTTTGATATTTTTTTGAAACTCATGCATGATAATCTATTGTAATCGTAAATCGTTGCTCTGACGGGTAATTGTGCTGTCCTCCTTTTAGCCGGCTTTCTGCCGCTTTGCGAGCGGATAACAATATTTTTGTCCATAGCGTTCTCACATAATTATATCATTCGGTCTCTCCTCTCCACATTCACCTCAGTATCTTCTAACTTTACCCTATATACTTATCCGTATTATCCTCCAAGACCTTTTTTTTGGTAGATGTAATTTTCACCCGACTATCTTGTATTTTTCTTTTTTTTTTGCTTTCTCATAAAGGAATCTCTGATCAGTAAAAAATAAATTTTGTGGAAATACATTAGAAATGTCTTATACAGCGTCTACAGTAAAAAAAAACTTTTTTTTAGAAAAAGTCTGGCTGTGTGTGCGTGTTTGAGCTAGAGCTTCACAAGAGCAAGACAAGACGATATTTCTACAAATATTGTCTTGCTCTTGAAAAATTTTGAGTAACATAGATCTTGTCTTGGTCTTGACATGTGCAATCTTGTCTTATCTTGGTCTTGTCTTGAACTCTTGGGTAAAATTTTCATTGCAAAAAAAAAATTAAAAAAATGAAATAATACATATTAAAAGCCGCTGCTAATTTTTTGGCACAAAGCTTCCCCATTTACATGTAAAATTTCTTCATTCTAATCGTTACATCAATTATACTTATAACTAACATCTTAGGCTGTCTTTTCTAGTATTTTATTTAGCTGGAAAACATCTTTTTTAAATCATCAATTTTTAAAAATATTGAGACACTATTGAAAAAATCATTAAACAATACCCTATATTGTATTTTATTAGGACAAGATTCGAAGAAATGTTAGTCACATTCGTACATCAATAAATACTCGAACGCACGTTCATAATTTTATTTCAAACAAAATATTATATTATTCATAAAATTCTATGACCCAGATTAACGATAAGAATCCTGAAGAAATATAGTTTATTTGAATATTATTTTTTTATTTTTATTTTTATTACTGCTAAGCAGAAAATGTGTATCCTGCTGTTTTGTTTGGTTGCATTAATATTATCTTTCTTTTTCAAATAATTTTTACTATAAAGCTAATTTATCAAATTTTAATTTTAATTAAATTTTCAAGACAATATCAAAAGTATTTTCTCAAAAATAGTATTGGAAAAATTTATTTTTGCCAGAGAATATTTTTATATTATAATTGTTGATCATTTGAAAAACATTTAGTTTTTTTTTTAACTACAGACTTTTTAACAAATTGATTAAGCAATGAATAAATTTTTTTTTAATAACAATTGATACAAGCAATACTAAGGCATCTGATATAATTTACGCAATAATTACAGTGTTCACAAGAATCTTGTCAAGACCAATATTGTTGAGGACTTAGTCTTGGTATTGTCTTGAAATTTCGAGCCATGTTTTGCCTCGACTATTGTCTCGAAAACCAAGACAAGACAAGACAATACCAAGAGTACTCTTGTAATCTCGTGAAGCTCTAGTTTGAGCTTCGCGAGAGTCGAGACTAGACAAGATTCATAGCCGTCTTGTGTTGTTCTCGAAAAATATTGGGTAAAGTAGATCTTGTCTTGGTCTTGACGTGCAGGGTCTTGTATAGTCTTGGTCTTCTCTTAAACTCTTGGTTTAACTTTTAATTACAAAATGGTAAACAGAACATATTACACAATAACATTGAACAAAGTTAAAAATCGAATCAAAAAGAGGTTTCAATGTATAAAACCATAGAAAATGCCATCACATTAAAAATTATTGTTTTAGAATATTGAAAAATTTAGTCATTAATTTTTTGCCGTTAACAAAAATTGATTTTGAGTATTTATTTTAAAGTAAATATGTGTGTGCGCGTATGCATGTATTTCTAAAAAAATTATCTTATGGATTTCTGTTAATTTACAATCTTTTTATAATGCAAAGTCTTATCAAAAATTATGTTGGATACGTCTATTACAACATATTACTACTTATTCTGGTTCTGCTTTTATAGCTGCATTTTATTGCCTTTCATAGGCTCCAGGGTACACGAAAAATTATTGTACTAGTATTAATACATAATGGTGCGTATAATATATCGACACCTTAGACGAAGAAAAGCTTAGCTCAGGCTCTAGCGATAAAAAGATCCAGTCAAGCCCGTATACGAAGGCAAGCATTATTCATACAACCCCTCTACGAAAAAAAGCCTTGCTCGCTGCGCTCCAACGAAAAAAAGCCTTATTCGCTCCGTTTTAGGGAAAAAAGCTCAGCTAATAATAATAATAATCAATGTACTTCAATAAAATAAATTATAATCATAATTTATTTAGTTACACTGAGATAATAATGTATTATTAACAAAGTATAACTTCCTAAACTATATTATAATAAAAAAAAATTACTAAATGGGCTCCTATATTATATGAGTAGTATGCATCTTACAACAAGTGCCATGTTACATCTCGTGATTATGAAAGAGAATCGGTGCCTATCATCTCCCAAATGTAACTATTTTCAAAAAGTAATGTATTGAATGATCTCAGATTTGTACAGAGCCTCTCAAATGAAAAGAGGAACGCGGGTCTTTTCATGGCACTTGTCAATCTTGAATTAAAAAAATAAACTTACAAGAAATATACTGATTTGTACGTTATGTAGTGCTGATAAACAAAAAATTTGATAATTCCAAACAAAATATTTACAAAAACCATTGAAAGACCCGCGTTTGTCTTTTTATTTCAGAGGCCCTGTACGAATTTAAAGTCACTCAAAGCATTACTTTTTGAGAAAACTTACATATGAGAGATGATAGGTACCGGTACTCTGTAATAATCGCGCATTATATTGATGAAAAATATTCGTGCGTGAAACGCACGTGAAAAAGGTTTGACAAATTTTGGAATATAAAAATTTACCTACCAACTTTAAAAATTTAGGTTGTGTTATTACGTTTTTTGTCTCTGACTTGAATTGAAGATTAATGTTTATAAAAAGATTTTGGAGAAAAGGATATTTTGATGTATTTCATAGTTTTTTTATAATTGTCCAAGAATTAAGAACAAAAGTTCAATCAAAAAGTTAGAAACCCATCAATATCTCTGGGAAAGAAATTTAACTCTCATATTCGTTATCCGAAAAATCACCTTAAAGTTTTGGAGACATCCACTATTTTGAGAAACATGATTCTTTGTTTAAACCAAGTATATTTATTGTATTATCATTGTGTCTTAAATAAGATAGCAGTGCTCAGAAATCGCTTTTAATTTAGAAATATTAAAAATTTACATAGCGTTTTTTTATTGTAGCTTGCGTTTCAAGAACTAGATTATATAGCTATTTACACACCTACGGAGGTAAAGTAAAGAATTTCCCAGATCGCATGTGTATTGTCACCCGAGGCGAAGCCAAGGGCGACAAACATGCTATCTGAGCATTCTTTACTGCCGCCCGTTACGTCTTGTAAATGTTTTTATGCTTTTCGATGATGACTAAGAAAATTTTTCTGTTTTTTGATCTTGCGAATAAATAACTTAATACAATAATTTCACGTAATAACTGAAAATCGTTTTATGATACTTAAATGCTACTTATTGCCACTTACTTAAAAGTTTAAAAAAATGTATAAATTTATTTCACCTGTATGTTTTCTGCAGGTTTTATTTTTGAATTAAATATATACAAGAATCTTGACAAGACCAATATTCTTGAGGACTTTATCTTGGCATTGTCTTGAAATTTCAAATCACGTCTTGTCTCGACTCTTGTCTGGAAAACGAAGACAAGACAAGACAATATCAAGAGTACTCTTGGCATCTCGCGAAGCTCTAGTGCGTGTGCGTGTCTATGTGTGTATATAATCAGTCATATATCAGAAACCTTACGACCTATTTGATCCAGGGTTTGAAATGTTTGGTTTCATGCCTCCATAGCTGATTAAAAAAAATTCAAGTTTGATTCTTTATTAAGGTTTTTAGGCCGATTTTGGTGTCCAAAAATCGGTTTTTTGCTACTTTCGGGGTGAAAAAATTGAAATTAGATTTTCTAAATAAATACATCCCACGGAACATCAAAACAGCTTTGTTTTTCATTTGGAATTATCTTTTCGACTATTGTCGTTTTTTTTTGTTAAAGGAAAACTACAATTTTTTTGAAAAATGAGTCATAAATTAGAAACTCTCTGAGTGATTTCGATGACTTAGGGCTCGGAATGTTTTTTTTTTATATCCTTACATTTCGTCCATCGATTTCAGTGATAAGTTCTAATTATTCGTTCAGTTGTTTTGAATTCAATAAAATTTTAACAATCTTTTTTGTACTATTTTGGTAAAAATTATAATCTTATTTTTAAAATAATTCTTCATCATAGAGCATGAAAGTATCTTCTTTTTTTTTGTTTTACTATTTTTCTTGTAGACGAAAAAATTATATTCTTTAATTTGAACTATATTGCAAAAAAAAAGTAGGACAGGCAAATGAGGAAGTTTAGTGTCAATAAATTGGCAGCAGTTTTTAACTTGGGTACCTATCAGACTCCGATATGCCACATTTAAATATTTGTATTGTAAATTTTTAATCTGTATACTCGGTAGACAATTTTGAGGCCCTGTTTCGATTACTGCTCTGTAATCACGGTAAGCATTACCGCAGATCCGGGAGCCATCACAGCGATAAAAGGATAAGGACGTATGGCAAAAACCATAGAAGAACCCACGAAAAAGTGGACAGTGCGGGGTCTCGAACCCGAGTTTTCCATGCGGAAGGCAAGCGCTCTGCCACTTGAGCTACTGAGAGCACTAAGAGCTCCCGCTATCTTGTCATCATGACTACAGGAAGGGTTATTATCACTGTTGTTTATTATAGTAATAAATCATCGACGTATACTAAGCAATCAAGGGAGTTCCTCTCTTGGATATCGTAACCACAAGTGCGGGAGCCCTGTACTTAAGATAAGTGCAACTAGTAAAACAAAACATTTGTTTTTTAGCACGTTAAAAAACTTGCCATTTCATAACATTCTTTTTGTAAAGAAAACAAATGTTATTAAGTACAGTAATTTGCAAAAAGAAGTTTTTTATAGATGTACGCTTTGAGAAGGGCACTGCAGTTTACGTTCCTGAAAGGACGGCTCCTAACCTAACATGTGTATATAAATCAATAGTACAAAGCAGGCCTTCCTCTTAAACTTTTAACAATTATTATGATTGCACTTTTACATGGCTCTGAATCATTCTGAAAAAAATTAGACATGGTTTCACGTGGCCAGTAAACACATAGGTATAATTATTTCAAAATCTGATCATTTTAAATAGATTTTAGAAAATTGTGAAAGTCATAACAAAGCTGGATTTTTAAGTTTCCCATAAGGTTAAATGTTAATTAAACACTTGATTTCTCACCTCACAAGCTCTATATAGCTCTGAAACTTTAAGGATCCTCTCTTAGTATCGTTAATAATATGTTAGTTGAGTTTCATCAAAATCTGATCATTTTCATTTTGGGGGGGAACTCCCATAACTTTACTTTTATTTTTGCTAGGTAGGGTACATGAGGTAGTGAAAAGATATAGGCAAAACGATCTTTATGCTAATGGACTGTAGAATCTGAAACTACGGTTGTTCAGATCCCGTGGTCATCTGTACGATTTAAATCGTGCGCCAAAGGTCAAGCAATCAGTGGGGGCACCACCGTACAGACTGTAAGCTGTGTTAAAAATAGGTAGAGAGACAGGAGATAAGGACGGCTAGAGTGAGCAAAGGGGACAGAGCTGAGACTACTCGCTTCTGAGTCAACGAGACAGGTGCACCTGTAAAAATAAAACAGGTGGCACTCTGGGAGCGACTGATATTTGAAAGCTATTGCTTTATATTTTTTTGACTGACTATAAAACGCTCATGCTACTTACTAATTCAACACTCTTACAATGCATACATTTTTATTGTCTCTCTGCCGAATAACTGTGCGAGTGGCTTCTACTCAATCAGCTCACTGACTCACTCGCGCTCGTTCGTTGCTTTGATAGCCCTTCTGCGACTGACTTGACTCTGGGCCGTATTGCAACTGTAAGTAAGAGTGAGCATTGAGATTGAATCGTTACCGTGAGTGTTGTCTATGATGGTTAAGGTTTCTAGCTCCCTTGGGGGGCTGTACCTATTACGACAATTTTCGGACGCATACCACGAAGTTATGGTAAAGCCGCCAGTACATAAAAATTACTTAGCGAATCGGGCCCAAAAAATTCACAGACGGTCCTTGGACTGTCTTGTTTATCACGGTTTCTGTTATATATCAATAAGGTATGTAGTTTTCTTGAAAAAAAAGTTTAGCTTACAAATCAAAACTTCAATCGATAAAAGCGTGTTGCGAATTCTCAAAAATCACACATTTTTCAGTAATGCATTATTCAATTGACCTTTTCAAAAATGTGTGTACAGAATTTCAGATCAAAACATTGAATAGAAAATTTAAGAAGCTATCAATTAAAAAAAATTGTGCCTTGCTGCAGCGCAGTACGTGTTTAGGGCTGTTTTTTTTTTTACTTAATCGTTCAAAAAACGAAAAAATGACCTGTTACCTTTCAATATTGCACAAGTTTTAATGTGATTTGTCCTTTGCTTCCCAGAATTTAGTTAAAGTCTTATTATTAATAAAAAACACACAAAATTTCTATACGTTTTTCGCATTCTTTGTTAAAAATACAGAATTTAATAAATATCCGTGGAACAAGTGAAACATTAATTTGAAGCTTGTGCAATTCTGAAAAGATTAGCACTTTAGGGCCCCAAGGTAACGGGTCCTTTTTTCGAGGTACAATAGCTATTTACGCACCTAGTGAGCGAGGTGACGAATGTCTTAGATTTCACGAGAATAAACGCCCAAAGCGAAGCCGAGGGTGGTTAACGTGAAATCTAATGCATTTCTTAACCTCCGAACGTGGTGCGTATACTATTTTTCTGCATACCCTCATCGAAAGAGTTGATTATCTGTTTTGGAGCAGGGCAGATATGAAGCACTTTCGGCGGGGGAATGCAGAAAACGATTTTGTAAAAAATTACAGCCCAAAACACGTTCGGCGCTGCAGCACGATATCTCTTTTTTGCTAAACTGCTTCTCAAAATTTTTTTATTTAACAGTTAAATATAAATTTTGTACACACATTCTTAACAATTTTATAAATAATGTACTAAAAAATTTGTGATTTTCGAAAATTTGTAACACACTTTTATCGATTGGAGTTTTCATTTGTAGGTTGGATTTTTTTTCCAAAAAATCACATACCTTATTACGTGAGGAACTAGACGGTTTAAGGAACGTCTGTGAATTTTCTGGGCCTGATTTGCTGAGTACACAGTGAGAAAATTTCCTCTATTAGCATGGTGCATGAGGTTGGAGGGGATAACAAAATTTGTCGAAGCGCCTATGGTCAGCAAGCTTGGCGACTCGCCCCCCCCCCCCCCCCCCCCCCCCCCCCCCCGCCCCCACCCGGCCCAATCTCTAGTATTTACCAAGTACAAGTAATTTTGTTGATGTACGCAACTTAAATATTATGCACGAAGAAATTGAAAATCACAACTCATGTTGACATGGCTAAAGTATTACTATATAGATCTGCTGTCGGTAGTGCCGGTTACTGGTCTAACCTGTGAAAACGCAAATTACGCACTTTGAACGTGATTTGTCTGCGATTATAAGAACAATCATAACTGTTAACATTTGTAAAAAGATTCAATCTTGCTGTTGACGCTACAGTTTAGGTCTGCAACAGTTTTTTTCATACACCTGTCGTACCGGAGACTCCCTGTTTTATATATAAATACTTCAACCCAACTGAAAATATTGATTATCATGCACTTTATCTAGAATGTGAAGGACACGTGAAGAAATTTTCTAGGACTGACCGTCACATATTTTGTGAAAACTGTCAAATTCTTATAAACATAAAAGATACATCATTTACGAATTTTTTTGTAATATTCGATGTGGAAAAGGAAATAAAATATGTTAGAGAGAGCAATTCCGAATATTATGATTCAGTTTTGACAGAACAAAGAAGAAACGATTATTCTTAAGATATTTACGATGCATTGTCATCGAAATTGTGTTCAGTCCCTCTCCAAGATAAGAACAATTACGCCACAGTAATCTTTAACAGTGACAGATCACCTGTATTTAAGAGTTCTAAGCATTCAGTCTGGTCGATTCAATTAATAGTTATTAAAATTCCATATCAGAATCGAGACAACTCAATCATCGTAGCATCATGGTTCGGTCGTGATAAGCCAAATATTACTATATTCTTAAAAACTTTTGTCGACCGCATGAATCGATATAGCCAAGGAATTTCTTGCATCATTAAAAACGAAAGAAGACACATCAAAATCTTTCCATTGTATTGTTGCGTCGACTCGATAGCCAGACTTCCGATGCAGGGTTTTGTGCAGTTGAATGGATTTTATGGATGCAGCTGGTGTTTGCAACGAGGAGAAACAGTATTCAGTGGTAGTGGTCATTCGCTAAAATATCCAATTCCAGACATAAATGAGCACATGAAGCTGCGAACGCAACAAAATACTTTGCAATTTTTACAGGAGGCGTTGCAAACTGGATCAATCGTGAATAATGAGAAAGCTGTATCTTCACATTTACTTTTAAAAGAATTCGATATAATAAAACGATTCATTCATGATTACATGCATTGTATCGCATTAGGTATTGCTAAAAAATTTTGTGAATATTGGTTCAACACGAGTAGATATTATTACTCGTTATCGAAAAAAGATATCATAGCAATGAAAGATAAGTTCTCGTTATTCCAAGTTCCAACTCACTTAGCCCGACTGTCAAGATCAATACGACGGTGCCTACAAAAACAATTACAGATGAAAATTGTGGCGAAAAAAGTTATGCTTAAAAAATGCGGTGAAAATAATAACTCTCAAGGGATTTCGGCGAAAAAAATTTTAGCATTAAATTTTGCCACGAACAAAAGGATTTCGAAAAATGCGCAAAGAAAAAAATTACATTAACAAGAAGTGCGGCGAAAAAAATTACATCGTTAAAATGTTTAGCAAAAAAAATCAGATCTAACGAGTGCGGCAAAAAAAGTTATTCTTAAAAATATGCGGTGAAAAAAATTACATAATTAGAAAGTGCGGCGAAAAAAATTACATCATAAAAATGTTCGGCGAAAAAAATCTAACTATCAAAATGTGCGGTGAAAAAAATTACTTCATCAATATGTGCGGCGAAAAAAATTATTCTTAAAAATATGCGGTGAAAAAAATTACATCATCAAAATGTGCGGCGAAAAAATTATTCTTAAAATTATGCAGCGAAAAAAATTACATCAGCAAAATGTGCGGGGAAAAAAATTATTCTGAAAAATATGCGATGAAAAAAAGTACATCATCAAAATATACCGCGAAAAAAATCACATCGTTAAAATGTGCCGCGGAACAAATGATTTTTTAACATATTCAGAAACCGGCAAAAAGATATTTACTAGCAGTATCCATCATTTAGTGAGTTTCAGGGATTAGTTAGCTTAGAATGTATCTTCTAATAAAACATGAAGCGATTTACTCACTGCGCATGGAATTTAATGGGTTTGTAAGATTGACGGTTTCAATCTTCATTTTTTCCAGGAAGCTATGTATCAACAAATAAATTTTTTTTTCGTAAACTTGATGGAAATATCTCATATGGAATAAGAAGAAATTCCGTTTTACAAACATTTCTGTGTGTGTGTGTGTGTGTGTGTGTGTGTGTGTGTGTGTGTGTGTGTGTGTGTGTGTGTGTGTGTGTGTGCGTGCGCCAGCGGTCTCAAAAGTGACTGCCAAACTTGCAAAAAAATTCAAATTGGCAACATCGGCAAAATCGAAAAAGCCCAGTTGCCTAAATCTAACAGCGAGTTAATAATATACTTATCAAATACATAAATGAATAAATACCACCATAATTCACAATCTACGCTGTTTAACACAGTAACCTGGAGGGACACCGGGCTAGCGGTATGTATATTTATTACAATTATTGTTTAAATTATAACAGAACCAACTTGTTTTACTTAGTAAACCGGGGGACGGCGAGTTAATAATACGATGACAATGAATGTTTTAATGCTTCTCATTCTCTACCTGACATCCCAGTAATTGAATCCAGTAAGCCAGTAATTGATAAATATGAAGAATTACGAGTATTTGTAAGTAAATGGTGTGTACAATTTTCCATTAACCAAAACGCAGCATCTTCTTTGTTAAAAGGATAAATAGAAATTTTTGATTTCTATAAACTCCCTTCTGATGTAAGTACTTTGTTACAAACGCCAAGAAAAAATGTTTTAGTTTCTGTAGCTTCTGGAATGTATTCTCACTATAGTTTGTTAAAAGCTCTTTGTAATCAGCTGGAATCTTATGAATTTTCGGAAATCCCAGTAGTTATAGAAATTCAATTTAGCATTGATGGTTTAGCATTGTCAAATAATAGTCATGATCAATTGTGACCAATTATTGGTCGATTAAATCTGGAAGGCAGTAAACCTTTTATCATCGCTGCATAGCATGGAAAAGGTAAATCATCAAGTCTAAATGAATTTTTGGAGCCAGTCCTCAATGAGTATTTGGGTCTATGTGTAGACGGGTTTGTGTACAAAAACAGTTTATCCTATATTAAACTCATTGCTATTGTTGCTGATAAGGTTGCCCGAAACTTTCTCTGCATATTCCCTGCACATAATAGCAGGTGTGATCGATGCATTCAAACAGGTGAAACCATATTTTGAATATCGTGAAGCCCCTTTACGATCAAATGATAATTACCGCGAAAATCTTCCACCCCAATTCCTCAATGTTGTATCTCCTTTAGAAGCCATAGGTCTTGATATGATTAAAGATATACCCCTTGACCCAATGCATTTATTTTCATATGTAATGAGAAAGTAAGGTTTAATTTATTACAACTTGTTAGGAAATCATGAAAAAATTTCTCCAAGACAAAAAAACCTCAATTCTTATTACATTTCTTTGAATTATTGGATTCTTTGTCAATTTGTTCGAGGTTGTCGTAGCTTTAAATGTTTTTCTGATTTTAAATGTACAGAGTACATAAAACTTCATTTGTACACTGGCACAGTTGCATTTCAAAACTATTTTTCAAAAGTTCATATGTATCATTTTAATTTACTCAGCTGTGCTGCTAGAATTTTAAGTGATAAAAATCAATGTATTCGAAATAATGAGTGTGCAAAGAGTTTAATTCTTGAATTCGTAAGAGAAATGTAAATCATATTTGGGGAGGTATCTATTATTTATGGAATTTATAATTTATTACATGTTAGTGATGATGTTCTTCGGTTTGGTCCTTTAGACGAATTCAGTGCTTATGTGTATTAGGATCACTTAAGAATTTAAAAAAAAGGTCGTTAAAGCAGCTCATTCTTTGTCCCAGATTATGAACAGAATCAATGAAAGATCCTCGTATTTTAAGAGAGTAGATAAAGTCAATGCCAACGCTGTACTTGTTCCAGGGATAAACATTTATCCTGATCTTCCACCAGAATACAATAATCCTTGTCGGGAAATAAAATTTAACAATTTCACTTTAACTTCTAAACAAGCTGATAACTGTTGTTATTTAAACGATAACACAATTGTTTCCGAAAAACACATTTGTCATGATAAAAATAAGGAACCATTTATTCTTGGCCATTAGTTCATTAATTGTTCATCTGTCGATGATTATCCCATTGATTCAACTTTCATTGACATTTTTAAAGCAAAACCATCGATAGAACTAGAGAATTGGTCAATTGATCTGATAAAGCGCAAAGCTTTTAGGGCGCCCGTTGCTGATTATTTTTATATTCATCCCCTTCTTCATATTGATACATAGTTAAAAATTTACTAAAATTGTTCAAAATTTAAAAATATCTTTGTCAAAAAAATTCACGTAGTATTTCTCTTTTTTTTAATAAAAATACGTTTCTAATTTTTTCCATAAATTATAGATACAATACTGTAGCCTCCCAGTTTTAGTTTTATCATACATGTAAGTTTGTTGTATTTAACACACACACACAAACTTAGTCGCTGGCGTGACTCATAACTATCTCGAGTCGTTACGAGAGTCCAGCTAAACCGTCAATACTATTCTTGCCTCGCCTCATCTGCGTATTCTAGTCAGTTAGCTACAAGCGCTAAAGATATTCGTACACAATATGTTATAACTGTCTAAATTGTTATTATAAGCTCCGAGTACCTAAACCGACATAATTGTTGATTCAGGTAATCAATAATTGAACATTGTTTTAATTTAA
>JAPYYV010019082.1:0-16094 GCA_030522625.1 Copidosoma aretas
GGTCACCTTTGGTCGTTTACTGCGCCCTCGGTAGGAAAAATAGCGTTCGCACCTGGTGCGCATCCAACCAGGGCGATCACAACAGTCCCTCGGGCGTTTGCGAAGCAACCTCGGGCCCAGGGATCGCCCTGGCGACATGCGCCACCAGGTACGAAATATACTATTATCGTTCACGTAATTAGTAAAAGAGAGATCGTCAAAAGTGTATCATGTTGTACAGTTTAGCGACTTCCGTAATAACCACGATAGACTTTCACAGTTCAAGGATGATCCCTGTGTACAGTAGCCACAAATGAGTGTATATTAATGAATTTTTAGGATTTTGTTCAAAAACACGAATGGCAAGAAGTATACCAGGAAACGGCAAAGTCATCTTATGCAACGGATCCGTCGGGCAAATCTGCCAATCCCAAACTCAATTCTAGCGAGACAGCAACGTGTCCTTACTATTACATTCAAGTTCGTCAAAAACAATGATGAAAGTTTTTAATCTAAATTTGGTTCTTCGTTCAGCCTGAACTATTTGATTCTATGTCATCCCACAGGACGAGCTGAGCCGCTTTGAACAGTATCTTTACGAGTCTGGAAAGTATGTTGCGATACGCGACAAGATGAAGAGAAAAATCATCAATTTGTTGGATCAGAAGTTCGCGCTCAAACCATCTGGATGGTATTCGACGGCAAATCAGGTTCGAATGTATAAGTATCTCTGTCAAATAATTCAAAACAGTGATATAATATGCAATTTTTTGATAACTAGTTATGGTACTAGTTATATCATTGATCTACTAGGGTAACACTAACTCGAATACAATACCGCATAAATAACTATATTTACAAATCTATACCATATTACATACAGTATTTTAAATATTTTCTCTTTTAAAACAATATTCAAATACCTCGCAAGCTACTATACGTATTTATAACAACTTTGTTAAAAAGGTTTTTATCATAATTATTTACAATTGAACAAAAATTCCTCTTTAGCTTGTATTTTTAATTACACCGAACTGTAACTAGAGCTCAAAATTTTAGGCGTATAGTTTTAAATACGTGCTAGTTGCATCTTTACACCATATCTATAATGTAATGTAATATAGCATGTAATATAATATATTTTATAATATAATATAATATAATATAATATAATATAATATAGTATAATGTAATGTATTATAATATAATGTAATATATAAGTACTTTCACAATTGTCCATAATAAACTAAGCGTACTGGATACGATACGAATAAAACAGCAATGAGTAATATTTTGTTTGTATCATATAAAAAAGTGTCCAATAAATAGTAAACACGGGGTCCGTATATATTAAAAGAGACAAGTAGTCAGTAATTTTGATTTTTTCGAAAACAATTAAAAAAAATTCAATAATTATTCAAAGCCCGCTTGATTCGGAGAGTTTTTTTTGTTAGTCCTTTCCAATTCAAAATGACGAGTTCCCACTTTATATTTAGCACAGCTGAATCAGTGAAAATCCATCGTATCGTCAATTAACGATTTTTTACTCGATCACATCAACAAAGATACGTAATTCAACACAGCAAAATTAATTACTTACTTATAGAATCTCATTGCATCGTGTTACACGTACTTGGTGGAGCAAATGCACACTGCGCTCAACACCAAACTGGAGGTTCGTCAATCACTCGTGCCTCCCACCGATGAAGGTGCCGACGAGCTTTGGCTGCGTGCTCAAGAGGTTTACGAGTTTGGGGACCACGAAAAAGCCGACAAACTGTTTACAAAGGTAAAAATAACGAATGGTAAAATGTCCTACACTGGGAAAATGTGGAAAATGATGCTTGCATTGGATGTGCTTACTATTTTAAACAGTTGAATGTTTGTAAAATTTTTTGCTACGAGTTATTTAAAAAAATATAAGGAAAAGTAGTGCACGATGGGTCACCTGACTTGAATGACACGATGCGGGACAAAAAACCATTGTTATTACGACAGTTAAAGGGGTGTTTTTTTCTAATGTAAAAAAATTAATAAACGTAAATCATACGAAATTAAAGAGAATTTCACAATCTTTTCAGTTGTACTCTTTTCGTTTCACAAGAAAACGGGCCCAATTAAAAGTATTCTTAATCAATAGGTAAAAATTTTGAAAGTGTATCTAGTAAATTTATGTATTACTTTTCAACGTCAACAAAATGTTTTCATTCAAAGTTCTCGCGACTTTATTGATTCAAAAAATCGTAAGACTAACGTTTGTAATGATTTTCATCCGTTGTTGTATAATAACGAATATTTTAATGGTGATCCACGATGCACAACTTTCCCTTTATCACAGCTCATATATACTTTGTTAAAGTTTGTGAATTCCTTGCTTCCTCTAGTGGGAAATTTAAGTAAAAAGAAATTATATATTGAAAAACCACGAATAAGATTACCAGTAAGTAAAAGCTCGTGAATCTGTCTCTATTGAATGTTGATTTATGGTTATTTTACGTCTGAATATGCTGCAACGGGTTTATAAACTAACTATAGTCTTGAAAATGTCGACTACTCCTTGTATTTCAAATACGTCTCCCAGTTTGGAAAACAAATAATAATAAAAATAGGGATGCCGTCCCAACATGCAACCATCACATAAAAATATTTTTCATAAAAATTTAAAGCGCTATCACGAATTGCTTTTTTTTTGTTAATGATTACGAAAACCTTATGAATACGTTGATTTAATTATTCCAAACAGGGACTATAAGAGTTAGAAATACCTTCTTCATATTTCCTCAACTGGCTGGACTTGAATAAAAAAAAAGCATTGCACTTGATTATGATGATCATTTCGTAAATTTCATGCATCAGTTGGTGTACGACGATCCGAAGAATCCGGACGCGTGGATCAGGTACGCGGCTTACTTTATGCGCAAGTCCGAGATCGACGAGGCGATCGAGTGCTGCCGAGAAGCCATCGAGCTGAACAGCCGCCACAAGATAGGGTTTGCGCAATCCCAACATTCATTTCCCCTAATAGTTCTCACAGTTCTGAAAAAGACGCAAAAAAAAAAAAAAAAAAAAAAAAAAACCCCCCAGACCGAGGTTTTGCGGCAGTCCCCTCCCCCCTCCAGACGCCTAACCCAAGCCGAGGTGTTCTTGAAGTCCGTCCTTTGCATGTACCCGCGATTCGCCGAGGGCTGGGCAGTCCTGCACTTGTTTTACGTCAAGATCCAGTACCATCCAGGCAACTGCACATCATACTTGCTTTTAGTCCATTGTTCCACGACGAAGGGACAAAACAGTCGCTCTGAGTGAACGAGCAATCGCGCTTCTACTGCCGCAGGCATCGACCTAACACTCAGTACCGCGGAAAAATGCCTGCACGACCGAACGCGCAACACGGAGGACACGAGTTTCCTCGACCAGGAGGCCATCGCGTGGTCGACCATGCTGTGCAGGAAAAATCGGATCTTCCACCTGACGGCGGTGCTGCTGCTCAAACTGAACCTCTGCGAAGTGACTGCACTCGATTTTAATGATCGACAATACATATTTTCTCCGGATCGCAACGTGATTGTTGATATTTTCATTCGAAGTTTGCCGAAATGGCAATGGCGCAAGAGCTGTGCCACGGCGAGAGGGGCGTCGAGTTTCTGTACTTCACGAGCGTCTGTCACTACCTACGCCACGATCACGCGGGCGCGATCAATCTGCTGAGCGAGGCTGAAACGATCATCGGACTCGTACGTTTTTCGTATCTTTGTGGGTAAAATGACGCGTAGTTGCAATTTGACTGCGCAGTACTCAAGGAATTTCAATTACTTTTCAACATTTTATGTCAGATTTAATTGATTGGCCATTTAATTACTTCATTGCAATACAATGGTGAAACAAAAAAACCTTCATTTTATTCATCGTCGTATTGAAAATGAAACAATAGATAAAATGACCGAACAATTGTTTATTTCACATTAACTAGTCTGACACAGGTTTCTAAATAATGCAATTAAATCGTCATTGAATTACAGTTCGATTAACAATTAAATTTAACTGAACAAAGATTCAAATAATAATTAAATTTGATTTTTAACGTTTTAAATAGGATTTTAAATGTTATGAAACACTGCAAAAGACGCACTGGTCTTTTAACTTTCGAAAACAAAACAAATAAATGAAAAAAATGACGTATACTATGGAACAGTTAAATTTAATTTTTAATTGTAATACCTATCAATTAATTAAAATTCAATTCAGTTCTTAATTGAAAATACTTTCAGTTAACAATTAAATTTAATCAAATTAAAATAACTTTCAATTGAAAATTAAATTTTAATCGTAACTGTTTAATTGAGAAATTGAATATTTTATAACCCTGGTCTGAATATTTGAATTTGCAAGTACTATATTATAAAAATTGCACTTTAAATACAATGTTTTAATTATAATACATTATTTTAATTACAGTATTTCAAATACAAAAATTTAATTAATGATTGAAAAACAGTTGTAATTGCACGAATTTTTCAAAATAAATTTCTAAATACATTTGTATTGATAAAAATGATTGGATTGAATCATCAGTTACGTTTGTCATAATGTATTTTGATTATTTCGACAAAATACAAAAATCATTGATAATAATTATAGACTAAAAGTTATTGGAAAGTTTGTACTTTGTAGTCTCCATTGGTTGCTCCTGAGTAGTTGTCGTAATTTAATTAAAACGCAAAAATCCCGTCAACCGCAGTTCCGAGTAGTTTTAAACGACGCCTTTTTCAGCGCAGGAGTACAGTGTGGCCGCTCTACTGGGCCACTCACGCCACAAGTTGAACAACATCGACGAGGCGGTCGTGAACTACGAGTCGGTCGACATGATGTACGACAGGCCAGAGGCCATTCATCTGGTCCACCTGAGATTGGGCTTTCGCTACATCGACACCGGGGAGTACGAGCGCGCGAGGAACGTATTTTTACGAGCCACCGGGTGCGCGTTCCGCACCAGCAGGACTTGGCTGGGCGTTGGAATTGCGAGCTATCACGTAAGTGCGCACAGGGGGGATCTAGTTCGCAAACATTTTTTTTTTTTTTTTTTTTTTTTTTTTTTTTTTTTTTTTTTTTTTTTTTTTTTTTTTTTTTTTTTTTTCTGTTTTTTTTTTTTTTTTTTTTTTTGTTTTTTTTTTTTGTTTTTTATTTTTTTTAGTCGTTTTAGATCATCGCAAATAAATCGCTTAAGGTGGCTTGGGCGTTTGACGCCATACCAAGCGAGGGGCACTCTAAGGTTCGAAGAATCATGAAAAATATTTTTTTTTCATTATCATGATATGTAAATATCTCAATTGCATATTAAAATTAAGGAACTGGTCATTGTTATCTGCGCATGCATGGAAGACGATAAATTACTTTCCTTTCAATTTTATCAAAATCCAAGTCGTCAACATGGAATTTTTACAATTCTAAAAGAATTCTTATAAAAAAAAGTTCAAATATAAATTTGATTTTTAGAGGTTTGTCTTTCGGAGTTATAGTCGTTTTAGTAATGATTTCTATAAGATTGCGTGTTTGATTGCCGAGTTTTTAGGAACAATCTTCTTGAAAGTAAAGTGGTTAACCATGGTATTATTTTATCGCAAATGAATTTGGCATACTTTATTTACATAATATCTGAATTCGAGATAGTTACATCATTCCAGTGAAAAACGCCCAAGCCACCTTAAAACACCTCAGTTTCACAGATTTTATGAAGCGAACGTTTTGTTTAAATTCGTTCTAAATGAAGGTAAATTCTCAGATAGCAATCTCTTGGGACGGATGATTCGTTGGTCGAATATATAAGTAATGTTTCAAAAACGTCGTTTCTGAAAACTTTATTAAAAAAACGGCGTATATCGAAAACTTTATTTAAAAAGCGCCCGTCCTGTCACAAAATTGTATGAGATGTTTTTTGAATGGAATTTTAAGATACATTTTTTGAATAACAATATTCGAGATGCAACGTTATTGACAAAATTGATGTGGCGTTTTTGAAAAAGTTTTTGAGATACCGCGGCTCTCAAATATTTTTTTTGAGGTACGACAATTATGTAAACGATTTTGAGTTGCGTCGTTCTTTCACTTCTTCGAAATTTTTTTCTCTGATTTTCAGTAGAAAATGTCCATTGTAATTTCTTCGTAATATACGTGATTTTGACTTGAAAATTTTTCCAATTCTCGTTAAACATGTAATTATCAGTGTCATAAAATATTTTTGAGCTTTGAAAAGTTTTTGTACGCAAATAATCCAATACAAGCGAAAGTTACTCTCATCCCATTATTATCCTATCCATAACATTAAGGTAGTATAACAAGGTTTGAATGCTACCAAAAAAGTTATATTTTTGAGTCTAATAACATGTAATCGTCGCCATTTGAATGTATCATACTGTCACTTTCATAAGGTATAATTAGGATTTTTTTTCAGATTATCTTTTAATTCGTTTATCAATATACCGTGTGAATGAAAGATGACACGAGAAAAGTTTAATTATCATTCGATTTCAATAAACAACGGCTAGATTTTTTCTCGACCGAAATAGCTACAAATTCACCGTTTTTTATTTTTTAAGAAAGGTCGTATTATTGTTATCAACACATTAATTTATAAAAATAAAAATGAATTTCATAAACAAATGCGTTTATAAGAATATACGACCTTTAAAAAAAAAAAAAATGTTGAGCTTGTAGCTATTCAGATGGAGAAAAAATCTAGCCGTTTATTGAAATCAAATAATAATTAAACTTTTTTCATGTCGAAGAGTAGTCATCTTTCATTTACACGATACATTGATAAAAAAATCAAGAAGAAGTCTGAAAAAGATCTACAATGTACCCTATGCAAGTGAAAGTATGATACATTTGAAAGATGTCGATTACACGTTATTTGATTAAAAAATATACATTTCCTGACAGCCTTCATATTTTGATATACTACCTTAAAACAAAATAACTGCATTTTAATCTTGGTTAAATGAGTTTAGTCTTGAAACGTACTGTTTGGTAACCAATAGCTGAACAAATTTTGTTTTCGATTGGCAACTAAAAAAAATTTCAAGTCCTTTAAAAAATGTTTCTCTCGTTTTTTTAAGAATGATAAAATGATTCAAAATTTTGGTCCGTTTAAAAATTAGAACAGCTCCGTCTTCATTTCTACATACATACTTGATAATTAAAAATTTACTGGTTTTCCATCAGCTAAAGTTTTACGATGAAAGTGAACTAGCGCTCACGGAAGCGAATAGAATCGACGACGAGGACGCCGAGGTCTGGGCGTATTTGTGTTTGTTAAGTATGGCACTACATCGACATGATGAGTTCGCTCAGTGTTACAGACAAATGGTCAAGGTAAGGAGAGACTGGAAAAGACGATAAAAATAACAAGACCATCAGTTTTTATAGACATTACGATTTATTAACAATTCGTTTCTGATATATTTAGTTTTTTTTAATTTCATATTTCTTTCTTCGTTTCTTTAGAACAATCTCAAGTGTGACAAACTTTGGCGGCTCATTAAATACTCAATGGTTAGTTTGGACTATTCGTCACCAATCACTGTACTCGAGGGTTCGGATGATCATAAAATAGTTGGATGAATTTCTCGGAGTATACGCTTTAAATTTCTTACTAAATTTTTATTACCAACCAATTAAAATTCACACAGAGAATCTTAAAAAGCGATGTTAGTAAAGTCGTTTAATACATATTAGTATTGTTTTTTTTTTATAATAATAAATTTTGAGATGGTTAGTTGAAAAAATTATTTATATTATTTTTAATAGGATAAACAAAAAAATTAAATTTTTCATGCAAACTATTAGAGGAAAGGGGTTAGTTTGAATGAGAATAAATAAATAAATAAATAAATAAATCGCGCTCCCAACATACGAATTATCTATGAAATAGGAAACAATTATTAAAACTGTAAAAAGAAAAACTTATTAATTTTTTTTAGGATTAAATTCATAAATGGACTATAACTAAATTTCTTGGGAATTATTAAAGCTATAAAATTGGATAAATTTATTTGATTAAATCATAGAATCATAAATCAATAGGTTTATTTATCATTTTTTCGTAATAGTATACTGCTACGTGCATGAAATTCTATGCGCTATATAAAAATACTATTTTGCCATCCACCAGAATCAATATTGCTCTCACTGTCGCTACACGTACATTTCGACTTACGTTAAAAATAATATGAAATTTTTTTTAGAAAAAGTAGAGCGCGCATCTTTGCTCTTTTTTTGTCTATTTCATTTAAATTATAAAAAAAAAAAAAAAAAAAAAAAAAAAAAACTAAATAAATAATTTTTTCCCTATTAAAATAACAGGAAAATCAAAACGGCTGGAACATTTTAGGTCAAAGCACGGTAGTAAAGACTTTCTTTCTATTCGAAAGATAAACTTTTTTTTCATTCGATGAAAAAATGACAAATATTTTAAAGAGATTCTTCTTGAAACGAATGGCACTGAAATAGTAGCACTTGAAAACTTTACTAGAAAAATGTGGCAACTATAATATTATATCATATATAATTCTTATTATTCTCACGACCTTAGTGTGGAAGAATGACCGCGTTTGATTTGGAAAATGTGCGATTATTAATTCAAAAGAGTTGGCCAAGCATTGATTCTCTTATATGGGGTAATATATATAGTCACCCAGACTAGGAGTCAGTATGTCAGTAATTTTTTTTAATTCAGCTTTGTTGGAAAAAAGGACGAAGAAAGCGTTGTCAAAAAAGCTGTAATCACCCAGTTTAATGACACTAGTTTTTTTTAACTGTATGACATATTTGTAATAATAAATACGTGTGATGACTCCAATGAACTAATTATACTTTTTGATGAATTAAACTAACGAAGAAGCGATATTGACTAATACGTAGTTTTTCACTATGTGATCGCTGTTTTATCTTAAATATTAATTAATTTACTCATACAAGACAATATTATCAAATAGAAGAACATTCTAAAACATTTGAGTTTCATATGTATCAGTCAAGATTAGCTACATGCAAAAGAAAAAAATAAGTCGTAAAGAATAAAAAGGTTTTATCGCATTTCATGACTCACAACTCGCGAAAATCCATATAAAAAATGTCTGATGTGAGCGAATCAGACTTTACAATATTAGAAAAATATAGACGTATGGCTGTTCTGTTTTCGCACCAAACATAGATAAACCAGCCTTTTCTTTCGAGTCTGCAAGGAGAAAAAAGTGCTTCTGCCTGATTCCTTTTTCACAGCCAATGGCCATAAAGTAAATTTTTTCCGAAAAAATTAATTTTTCTTCATCTTTATCACAATCCTTCATCTGGCTAGATTATCACTGTTTAGCAAACACCCACATATTAATATACGTACGAACTTTAAATTTTGCGCGATTCCTTTTTTTCTTGTGTTTTCTAAAAAACAAGGTCATTTTAACTACAGACCCCCGATATAATGTACATGTAAGAGGTTAAAAATATTCGTATATTTTCTTTATACACGAAATAGTACCTCGCGTGCCCAGAGTGCAAAGTAAAAAAAGGTCTCAAACTTATGTGTCCATAAACATGAGACCAGTGATTTCGACCAGCTTCCTTGGCACGGACACGATTTTACGTGCAGGTGTGGGCGAAAGGTGGACTGATTGCGCGGATGAAGAAATTTTTCACTTTCGTCTCACTAGCACGTTACGTAATTATTGCATTTTTGCAACCTTGATACTTTTTCAATTGAAACTTAATTCAAATGGCTGCTATGAAACAATGAAAAATCTATTTGTGGTTCCGCAAGTAACTTACTTTAAATTGCACAGTTAAAGATATACATTTACAATCATCGGAAAAATTGTTGAATTTCTATTAAACAGTACTATAAATTTTTAATTTCTAATATCAATAAACTTACCTCTGCACGCAATAGACAAAATAGATTTTTCACTTATTCAAGAGCCGCTATCATTTTTAAACTTTAAAAACTCAAGTCTTTTACAGTAAGTTAGAACACATTTGTGTCTGCGAAGAGTCAAACTAATCTTTGTCCTCAGTAGCATTTATCAATGAATCATTTTCATTTGAATTCTCTTTGTTTGTAGGTTCATTCTCCTGCATGTCGAGAAGCGAAATTTCACCGACAATTTTAATAATGTCGTTGTCAATGTCTTTGGTAGAATTATCAGTATTTTTGTCTTTTGCCTCGTTAGTGCCACTCATTTTTACTTGCTCGTCCTCTGCTTGGGCAGCTACTTCGGACACGGCACTACGATTATCACAGATTTTATCTAATTTTTCACAGTTTTCTTTGGTTACGTCCATTGGATCGGATTGAACTTTAGGATCGTTTCGAATCTTGACACTGAAATCAGTTTTTATAACTGCATCATAGATGTCACACTGGTCTTTGTTGGAATCAAGTGCTAGACCACTGTCATCGGCAGATGGACTCTGAGAGCTATCGAACTCACTGGACTTGCTTATTCCCAACAAAGGATCTGCGTCCCCAATTCCGCTGTCATTTAAAAACGTTTTTTGCACAGTATCTGAATGAAACGATTCTATTGCTTTCGATTCTACTTGCTGGCTACTACTTTTCAAGTCATTGTCAACTTGTGGAGATATAATAATTAATTTTTTTTCATGCGAGTCACTCATTTTTTCTTCGTCTTCAGATTTACCTGAAGATAAAGCTTGAGTTTCAGTCACAGATTCAGTCGCTATAAATTCATTTACTGAATAAGGTTTAGCTTCACATTCATTAATTTCTTGAGAAATCAAAGAGTGGAGTTCTTTAGAAAGGACTGGCTCTATTTTTCCTTCTGCACTAACGCTTCTATCATCGTTTTCCGAGATTGTAGTTTTATTTTGAACTAATTCAAGTAACAATTCCTCATTAGTCAGTTCCTGTTTTTCCTTCTCTTCACTATTTAGTACTTCTGTTTCTTCCATCTCAATGCTGTCATCCATTTTACTTTCACTTGCAACATTATTTTGATTAGTTTCAACATTTGTACAAGCATTCATTTTCTCAATGTTTTCAGCGCTACTATCAATTTCAGAATCGATTTTATCATTCTCGTTTGTACATATTTCTTTCTTACCAATGCTTTCATCTGTTTTAACTTGACTTGCAGCATCATTTTGATTAGTTTTAACAGTTTTACAAATATTTATTTCTCCAATACTATGAATGTCACGGCCAATTTCAGAATTGACTTCAACATTTTCATTTACTTGATTAATTTTATCATTAACTTTAATATTGCAATTTTCAACATAATTATTGCACACATCTTGACCAACAGATTCAACAATTTTGATTGAATCAATCTGTTCAGCAGATGATTCAACATTGGATTGATTAAATTCATCAGCAACCGTTTCTTCATCATTATCGATAATAGTTTTTTGCTTAACATTTTCACTATTATAGGATCTACTAGGAATATACTCAGAAGGTATTGCGTTATCGGAACTACTTTGAATACTTTGCGTTGTCTCTGCGGCAGGCTTTAAAGCTGCCCGTTTTTGAGCTCGCAGCACCCGAGGAGTATGCTGATTTGGTTGCCTCTGATCTTTTGGCTCGTTCCTCGGAGAATGCAAGCTTTTCATTGGATTCTTGGGACGCAAAGACTGATCGGCATCTCTAAACTCTTTTCTCTGAGAGTAGGGGGACTTTAAGTTACCATCTTTTTTTCTTTGCGAGAAGGGACTTTTTGGAGTTGACTTTTGTGATGGCCCAGCAGTGAAGTTCATTGCTGCTGTTTTGTCGTCAAAAGACTTTTGCCGAGGGAAATGTTTGTGTTCATGAGGGCTCGTATCAGCGTCAGATTGGCTGCTGTACGTTACACGGCTCTTTTGTCGAGGACCGACCCTTCCGGTTCCTGCGATGCTAGGTGAATTCACTGCAATGATAAATAATATGTAAAAAGGCTTTTAAACGAAAAATCTATTGATTGCAAGAAAGTATTAAAGTAACCTTTAACGCTCATTACCGGCCCCTTCACTTGATTCAGAGGACTCGCTGATACTTTGACACTGTTGTCAGCAGCAGAAGCTACTAGTCTATCATCAGGAAGAGAAAAAGTATTGTCGGATTGTCTATTGTATTCATGAGATTGATTGTGATCATGATAAGGAAGACGGTGGTCTTGATTGCCCTGATTCTTTTGCAAACCACGATTATTTCTATTTCCAACGTGTCCTCGACTCGAATAATCATCTTGAAACATACGATTCAATGAAATAAATTTACAAGCTAAATTGTATAATTATTGAAAAGTTTTGAACAGCTAGAAATTTTATGAAACTCACTCTCATGATTATTTTTTCTATCATAATCTCTACGATTGGAGTCTCCTTTCTGCAAAGATTCTGGTTCTTTTTCCGTATTTACCTACAAAAGATGTGGTGCATGAGAGGATGGCCATAGAAAAAAGAAATTAGGTGAATATGAATTTTATTGTGTACCTTATTAACATCCCATTCTCTTCGCCAGTTGCCTTCAGCTGTTTTCTGCCTGTTGATTCGTGCCTCATCGATGCGATCGCGTTCCGCTCTCCATGCTTCATATTCAGGTAAAGATTCACCTTTACTGTGAAAAGCATGCGGACCACGATTATCCTTGAAAACCACAAATTTTGCATTAAAAAATGTTAATCAATTATTAACAAAGTAAAATAACATCAATGTATGATTACTTTGAAAAAAGGTTGATTAGATCCAGTACCACCATTGCCACTACCACCACCTCGTCGTCTCGCGGGTCCACGTGGAGTTTTGTTTCTAGACTTGTTTTTATCATCTTCATTTTTACCCTCGTCTGCTGCACGAGTTTCCCTTTCTGAATCTGCTAAGAAATTATACTTTGGGTCCGGTGGAGGTCCTTTGCCCTATAGTTTTGCATTTGACAGTCAGTCAATAATTTTTCTGACACAAAATTGAAATAATCTAAACCAGTTTTCAAACCTGAGCAAATTTGTGATCTTTCTTTGAAAGTCTCTCTTGAACAGATGCAGGATGCTGGAGAGCTTGTCTATCACTATGGTCTTTGCTGGATTTCGGTTTCTGAGAACTTTTTGATGGCGCTGAGAACTCAGGTGGTTCTTTTCTCTCTGGCCAATCATTCGATGGGACTAACTGAACTAGAGCATTTGATTTGGCTGCATTTTTCTTGTCAGCTTCAACTTCCTGTATGTGACAATTAAAGAATTTTAGCACACGTTAGTGGCTAGCGTAATATACAACTACTTCATTGATTAAAAAATACTAATTTATAAAAGAAACAAGGTTTTGAAAAGGTGTACAGTTTACCTCGTATCTCTGTCGAATCTTCTCATTTTGCAATCTCATTTTTTCAATTTTTTCTTCGAGAGCACTGGAAGCCATCTAAAAATGTTGATGATTTATATGGTACTCTGAAAATCTATGTCAAAGATCAGCAGCATAACAAGCAATAGACTCAAAACAACATTTTTCGATTAAAGCAAATACATGTGCTTGTTTGGAGCATAAAAATAAAGTGTGTGAGAGAAACGTATTGATCATACTACGATCAGTATATGTCAAGTGCATGACATAAAGTAGGTATCCTATTATACTATGTACCGTAAGCAAGAATAGCAGATGTATAGATATATAATAGAGGCGAAAGTGAGAAAACGGTATTTGGTCGCCCTAAATGCGGCAGTCCATGTTGTATCTATGCACAACTAAGTAACGGTACAGTCTACAATGTACATACATACGTAAATAAACATTCATAAGTATACATATCACAAAAAGGACAATCACCAAGTTTTTACGCAAGGTATGCAAGTTATGCTTGAATGAAAAATATAAAAAAATTTAAGTTTGTAAGAAAAAGAAACAATGAAATAGATGTGGTAGTAATACAGGACTAGAGCTGAACTAGAAAAAAGCTTGGCTAAATATAGCCTATGATCGTAAATGTGTGCCGGTCGTTTTACTACCATACACATGCACTTTAATCGTTCTAGCAGTTAAAAAACTTCTCTCATGATCAATCTCATACATCAAGATAATTTAATTTAAAGAAAACAAAACTTGACACAAGAGTTGCCTGTTTACTGCTGCTGCACTTGACACACTACTCTAACCTCACTTATAAATGATTCTAACAGACTGCAGAACTTTATACCTTTGTATGAGGGTGTTTATTTTCCGAGACAGCCAGACAACCGAAGGTTCGGATGAGGGTACCTTTCCTCCACGTACCTATACTCGATTGGGATGGACGACGGAGGCCAGGCTACATTATCGTGCTTCTCGCGCGACCAACACTGATTCAACTGTCGTCTGCGATTTAATGTTCGCAGTTTGCACTAGGTACTTATTTACTTAGCTCTTCCGCGCATCGCTTCATTTGTCATAAATTAACTAGAAAAGGGCCTTGTTGAACTCGCCGGACTCGCCCTCACATCTTCACACACAATACACTCTTGTCTTACTCCAAAATTCATACTCAATTCGCACAAACACGAATATTTCTCGGACTCTAAAATAAATACTTGTTGCAAGTCGCGTCAATGTTTTTCTACGCAACGATTAACACGATGGATTGAACGTAAATGCAACCCGCAAAGGCTCTTTAATATTTTGACAACACTATCTTATCATGATGTAATTACAAAAAAAAAAAACATGAAAACAACTTTTCTGCGGGTGCAATCGTGCAATGTGTGCATCTCTCTCCCGCTTTCAACCTAAACACGCGTGCGTCATCGACCACCAGACCACGTGATTATTTGGCGGGTCTTTTAAAATATTTTGAAGCTTGTGGAATAAATTAAGCAGTTGGAGCCAAATTCATGCAAAAAAGTAAACTTTTAAAAGATTTTTAATTTTTTCACGCAACCTATATTTATTATGAATTTATCTTGCGGACTTGTTACTGGGAAAAATATACTTTATTACGATTTTTGAGGTTCAGAAAAACTATGTTAACAACAACTCATGTATTGATGTAAATTTGTATCCGTAGATACTTATACAAATTTATTATCGAAAGCCGGAAAAGCAGATACATTCATTAATTTTGGACATTTTCTTTTTACTCGCCTGTAACGTAATTAAAAAAAAAAAAAAAACATTTTTAAAAATACATCAAAAATACAAATGGTTCTTGTTAAATTTAGTCTTGAATAATGTTTGCCATAAATTTGCACAAACATTTCCAATTTTCATATTTTGCCAGTTTTTATTGATATAACATGAACGCATAAAATTTACCGTAAATTTCATTTATAAAATACAAAAGTAACTTCAAAATGGAAGTCGCACATCATAAACATTGAGTATCCATTTTTAAATATTTGTCTCAAAACAGAAAAATATTTTAAAATGTATCAGTCTTTTACACGTCATTTTTCAAATCGAAAAAAATCATTATCTTAATTGTGAAAGAAAACTGCATTTCTTTATTATTTTCAATTACTTTATTTTCAATCGTTATGTTTAAATAATTGAAAAAGACATTAAATAATGTTTAATATTATGTAGTGTCAAATAATGAACCTCTTGGTTTGTTCTAGACATGGTTTTTCCTGTTTCCATAAAGTTTTCGATGATTATTGTAAATTTGTAATTCTAACAGCCTGTGCGAAACAAATAAATAAAAATAAAATATACCAGCGGTTTCATTTACTTTAACTTGTTACTGCCCACATTTTAGGGCTATGTACAGTATACAGGGTGATATGTTACGGTGGCATTTCCGAGAAATGGCGTGTAGAGTGAATTTTTCTGAATCGAACCCCGTTGGAATTACTTTTTTAGGGCTAAAGGCTTTTTAATGGGAAGAGATTGAGAATACGTTCGAAACTACCCCTAAATGGGGGTGGCTGGCAATGGTGTCGATGCTCAAAAGTCCCCCGTAAGTCCCCCTAAGTCCCCGTAAGTCCCCCGAAAGTCCTCCACAAGTCCCCTGTAAGCCCCCCTTAGTCCCCCTAAGTCCCCCGAATGTACCCCTAAGTCCCCCATAAGTCCCCTGTAAGTCCCCCGAACGTACCCCGATAGTCCTCTACTAGTCCCCCGAAAGTCCCCCTAAGTCCCCGTAAGTTGGAACGTATTTTCAATCTCTTCCC
>JAPYYV010019084.1:0-16317 GCA_030522625.1 Copidosoma aretas
TTGTTGGATTTTTTTTTTTTTTTTTTTTTTTTTTTTTTTTTTTTTTTTTTTTTTTTTTTTTTTTTTTTTTTCTTGTTTTTTCATTCATACGAACGAGCGCGATCGGTCCGATAGAGGGATAGAGAGATTCTTGTCTCATCTGTATATTATATAGCGTGCCTTCTTTTTTTTCCTCATTCGCGGTTGACGATTACTTAGAAATTCAAAAGCAAATAGGTGCTAATACAGCGCTGCTCGAGTGTTTCTAAGCAGGGAAAAAATGACCGGCCAATTTTCGCGGTAATAACGAAAACGAAACAATGTAACTATTCATTTGGCAGATGAATGATCGTCGTCGTCGTCGTCGTTGTTGTTGTTGTTGTTGTTGTTTCATTCGTCCTGGCTCGGAGACCGATGATCATGCCACACTGCAATAATAGTGATGATCGCGGTCGTCGTGAATTTGAAATTAGATAACAGTCCCTTGCGCTGTCTCGTCTCTGCAGTAATCCGCACGGAACATTATTTTTGTCGGTAGAAAAAATTAAGAGCCGCGCGAAATCCGACGATTTTCGTACATCAGCGTGCTCTGTTTTTCATACACGCTCTCGTTTCCAGTGACGGCGGCCGGCGGCGCGCGGTGTTCGATCGAATCGTGACTCGCGTTCCATTGCAACAACCCAACGTATACAACGTATGTATACCTGCGCAGCAGCGTAAATATAATGGTTATGCACAGTGAAACAGCCAACAGCAGCGGCGTGCGCCGGCTTGCAGGTCAAGGCCTTTTACAGCTCTCTTTTCTTTCTCCCTCCCCCGCTCCCCTTCTCTCTCTCTCTCTCTCTCTCTCTGCGCCCCCTTCTCCTCGATCTCTTCTCTTTTTCCCATATAAGTATACCCTTTCTTCTCATTTTTGCGGATCGCGTGCGCGCGGGGGCTCTCCTCTCTCCCGTTCACCCCGGCTACTTGTATCCCTCTCTCTCTCTCTTTATGGTCAGCAGCTGACGATCGGAGATTCCGGTTCGTATTTTTCGAGTTTGTTACTTTCGATACAGTTTTATTAAAAATTGAATCTCATTTCATTGATCCTGCGGCAAACAAAAAAATCGAATGTCCTGCGAGGCAGTTGAAACTCGCGATTGACCAGCTGGGAAGCCTGGTGAGCGTGGCGAGTGCCTTCGCTTGACCCGGAAGCTCATCATCATCATCATCATCTTCAAAGTTGGAATCCCCACTTTTCGAATCTCCCGTGCCAGTATTCACGCGCTGAAAACGACTTTTCTTCTCATCGCAGTGTATTTTGCTTTCACTCGAAATGACCCATCCAAATTCATAGGTCGTAACGAGCACTTGAGCTTCACCAAAACGTTAATAAGCCATCCGTTAGAAATCGTTAAAGGTCTCCGTGCCTTGTATAAATCTCGCTGAACTTGTTGTTTTTTCGTTTTTTTTTTTTCAATTCTAAATAAAAAAGCTTGAGCATGATATAAATTTCATACGAAACAAATAACAATGACGAGCGACATTCCTCCATTTTTCCCCTTTTAATTAGATCCAACCGTGTCATAATCATACATAACACCGTACAACCACGGGCCCGACTCTATATACGAGCCTGTGTTTTTTACCGTTTCCGCTCTCTGCTATTGTACATGTATACATATGTACACACTATACTTACTACTTATGTTATGCTCGTCGTATCCCCTACGTATTATATCGTATGTATACACAAGTGTCGGCCGCTAATGACAGTACTCCTGTTTTGTTCAATCTCTTTCACGCGCTCTAATTGATAAGTACAGCGACGCGTCGGTCCCGAAAAATCTACAGACTCCTGCTTCCGCCGTGGGACGCAAAATAAGGATCTCGACGAGCCGGAAGCCGCGTGTGTTTGAGCGCTAGTGTTTGAGTGTTTATCCGACGTAAAAAGCGTAAAATCAACGACGACGTGCCGTTGGAGATATAGTTTTATGCGATTGCACAAAGTGTCGCTCCCTCCCCGGGCCAGTATCCGCCCGTACTTATGTAAAAGATTTTTCGTTCGATATTTCATTACACGCGCATACTTATCTCAAAACTTCCTCGCTCCTATATTCGCAATTTTCACCAACTCGCTCATACCATACATCATTGCACTCTCACGCGGACCAGTGAATTTTTGAAATTCATGTGCAAAAAAATTCGTGCTTCATCTCGATTTTATTTTCTATAGATATACCGGATATAAACTACCCGCGCAGTACCTGCATATATATCGCTACGGTACTACTTCCGCAAATACAGAGAGAGAGCAGAAGAATAAAAAAAAAAAAAAAAAAAAAAAAAAAGGACGAAATCCAGGAATATATTGGACCCCGCGCGGAGAGAGGGAAAAGAACATACACAGCCAAATCCAGCGCCGAGGTGCACGTGCGGGCACGCGAGTGATGGATATAATACACCCGGCGTTATGATACGTAAACGCATCTCGAGAGAAGACGGAGGCAAGGCTGTACATACGTTTCGCGCGACTCTTTCCGCGTTCATCATCTCGTGTGCAGCGGCTGCGGCGGATAATCAGAGATTGCTGCAAACGCGGGATGAAACTCTCGGGGTGGGGAGCAGCAGAGTCATTAAGCCCTGACCTTTCCCGGTGCCTGTTTACGCGCATGGGTATAAGTACGTGCAGCGCTGTGGTAACATAATATATATATAGCACGTATAGTATATAGTATATTACGTTGGTACACGGCAAGTGCAGGCCGATGGGACACTTTTCCCTGGCTCATGGTTAAGTATAGTTGATGCTTGCGTGCACTTGTACACTCTACGACACGTAGAAAGTTAGCCGCATATATTTCGCGTTCAGTTCCGTCGTACGCGCATGATTCATTAACGAGCACCAGCGCGGACTTTTCATTTGCCGCTCTTTTCCTCGCGACCGTGCCACTTGGTCCTTTTTTTTCTTACTTCTGCTTCATCGTTCGTGCAAATGCCAAACCAACCTGCGGTCCATAGTGCGCCGTCCAAACGGATCGGATGCATCTGCATCGGGAGTTTTCGCGCGTCCTTTCCTCCCTGAATAATTATTGTATCCTCGGGGAAAAAAACAAACAAAATATTTCACATTGACGTGCGGCTAATTGCCATCGCGACCGCGTCCGATTCAGTATAATTATATTGTCGCGCCTGTGTGGTGCGTGCGAGTACTTTATGCAACAATCGTATACATCAGGAACAACGACAACGAGGAGGAGAAGGATTTTTCCCCTATCATCATCATCGTCGTCGTCGCTGTTTCGCAAAGAGATCGTCAAACACGATGGTTGAAATTGAATCGAGCGAAAAAAAATCCCGGGATCATCCGACGCGTAAAAGTACTGCGGTGTTAGATGTACGGGCTGACCGCCCGGAGGTAATGCGCCGCGCAGCCTCGGGCCGCGAAACAACCAGCGTACGTTTAATCGGCGGGGAAAGTTCGTGCTGATGCGGCCATTCGAGCGCGCGTACCGCGGATGAGAAACGGCTCGCTTGCTTTTTTTTTTTTTTTTTCTTCCAAGTTCAGGCACGCGGATTTTCGTCCCCGGAGAGCTCGTCCGTCCGATTGTGGTCGGCCGCGAGGAGGGCCTGTGTTTTTCACCTCGAACGGCAGTAAAAGTAGTCCGCGCGGGCGTTACGCGGCCGAAATTCAACAGCCGGCAGTTCAGCTTGGCCAACGGGCCGTTGAATAACGAGCCTTCGGAGCCAGGCTGGTGCTCCCGCATGATGATAAGTACCGCGCGTACCTGTATGTACAGGACGGACGCGAGCGCCCGATGGTTCTTTTACCGAAGGCCCGAAACGAACTCGCGCCGATGATCGAACCGCAGCGAGCGCCGAGCGTTTCGCGCTCGGGAACGATGAACTCGCGCGGTGCGCATGCCGCGGCTAGTTTTTTTTCTTTTCCATTGTTCCAATGCGTGCCGCACTTTGTGAACGATAGCGCGATCGTCCAGCCTCGTCGGCGGGACAATATTGTGGGATGGGTATAATTTTGTTGATGGAATCAAATATGAAAATGGATGGACTTATAAATCGCGCGTCTCGATATATACATGATGGCCGGTATTTGTGTCCGAATTTCAGCGGAAAAAGTACGTTTTGCGCTAAAAAAAGAATAAACGCTCGTGAGACGTGCGTCAAGTGATCGGCAAAGTATATTACGAGTGAAAAAATAAAATTGCGAATCGATTCCTCGTGCCGCATCGGTAAAAGATATTACAAGATAGTACCTATACACGCAGCAGGTAATTTCAGCGGAAATGATCGGTTGTTTCATTTTAATTCGGATGTAATCATATTCGTATACCGCGTAATCGTTTCAACAGCCTTTTTCCATCTTGCTTTGTTTCGTCAGCGAGTACATACGTATGCCACACGCAAGGATTATCAGTGATAAAATAGTATGTATAATCCAAGTAAACACGGTGCGTAATGGTTATAGTCGGAAATCGATGCTGCTTTTTGAAGTACACACACCACAGTCATATACATTCGTTTTTCTGATGTTATCGATTACTTGTATGTACGTTATCAATTTGGCGATCGATCGATTATCGTCGCGAAACGAATCACTCGAGAGAAATTGCAAAGTCAACGATTCGTCGCCCGAATTATAATTTTTATAGCTTCAAGCGTGGAAGAGCAAGAACGTTCATGAGGCTCGTGTCGGCGAATGTTATATTAAGTTTGCCTCGCTCGAGAATAATACAATACGGTGGAACATGCACTGTTAAAAATGTCATGAAAATTAATGCACATGCATTAATTTTTAACATACAAGTATATCTATGTACACCTGTATACATAGATATACCTACTGTACAGAAAACAAATGCAGCACGAGATAAAGTTGGCTTACACGAAATTGCGCGCGTTAGCTGAGACGTTGTATGCCATTCGTCATCTCTCCATTTCTCTACTCTATACATACCCTAGGTATATATTAAACGGTGTATAATAACTTTGGACAGAGACACCAATTTCAAAGTTATTGACCATGACTTCTGTAAATGGACCGTCGGGAAAACCCGAAACGACTATTTTCCCACATTTTTCTCGCGAGATTGTTAATAGCAGCGGATACACTTGATAAACTACTTTAGCTGCTGCTGGAGCGAAAGATAAGAGATAACGGTTCAGTCCCCGAGTCGCGCGCGCTCTTGTGTATATAATATACGTATACGTACACATAAGCGTGACATTTATCGAACGAATCTCGAGCCTCGCGGTGGCATGCTGTCCACCGGTATATATAGGCACAACGAACGTAATGGGTCGGTTATAATATTACCACTATCTTTGGTGTGCGCGTTGAATAAGTTTTTGCGCGAAAAAAAGTGTCCCGGCCGCGCGCAATACCTTATCACCGCGCGCACACCCGTGCGTCCCTGTCTATGATAATATACACCTTTGTGAATGTATGCACGATCCGCGTACAAACGCACGCGAGCTGACGTACAGCAGAGCGGCGACAGCAGTATAATAGATCTCGGTCCACCACCCCGAGTATAAATCGACAATCGACGGGCAATATTCGCCGAGCAAATTGAAAATTCGCCCGATGCGTGGGCTTCGCTTCCTCGTTCCTCCCGCGGGCCATGCGTGCTGTGCGTCTCCCGCCGCATTTGTCGCCCCTTTGGTTGAGCATCATCGTCAACGGGCGAGCTCGTGGTGCGCGTGCTATTTTTCTGCGGCGAGCATGAGAAATTTCGTCGGTGCGGGGAGCCGCGTGGAGCGCGAGGCGGAGGAGATGGAGGATCTTGAGGATCGGCTTGGTCGCAATTTGTCGTTGCCGCTGGAGAATGTGTGTATATAGTACCTACACGCCGTATCGTAGGAATAATGGCCGTCTCTCTTAACCCGCGTATAATATATATATATATATATATATGTATGCTCATTCTCACGTCCAGCGTGCATATTGTATGTATACATACCGGTGCTGTTCTATTCCAAGAGTACAGCAGCTGATGGCGAACCGCGAGAGAAAGAACGAGCGCGCAATCAGTCACGGACAACGGAGCCCGGCTGTCTCTATTTTTATTTCATTCGCCGTTTTTCTCCTCTTCTATCCTTTTCTTTTTTTCATCGAGCAGCGGGGCCCCGCGTGTATATGTATATATATATATATATATATATAATATATACCTATAACTGTGTACGTATAACAGCGCGCCCGAGTGTGTCCGCGTCACCTTACCCCGAGAGATCTTAGATAAAAACACCGCTGCCTCTGTGCATTATATCTATACGTACCTGTACTTGCGGTGTATATATAGGCTTCTATAATATGCTGTAGTATGTTGTACGCCTCTGCTGCTTTTTTACCTGTCCGCTCGCACACCCGCTCTGCTATGTAAGTAAGTAAGTATACTACCATCATATAATACAGGCACGGGGCCGTATTTAATACACCGTTCGTTTCTTTTTGAGTTTGTGCTTTGCGTAATGGTAATGGTACACGCGCGCGGCTTGGGATCTCTCTCTCTCTCTCTCTCTCTCTCTCTCTCTCTTATCGTACACATACGCGTATAGTGTACGTATACGAATAGTGTGGGCATATTATTACTAATGGCTCTTGATTTTCATATGAGACCGAGCGAGGAACTTCTGTACAGGTAATATAGGCCCCGTTGATTGGAAATGTTTAATCTGTCTGCAGGGAGCATGTGGTTACGTTGTTGGGTTTTTTTGAGTGTTGGTGTGGAAGCGGGTTTTTGTATTATGTACTGGATATAAGTCGGTTTTGGATTATATTTGGCTCTTTGAACAGGTGTACGGTATACAAACGCGCAGCAGCCAAAAATAGAAATTTTTTTTTTTTTTTTTCCTAACTAAGGAGTTTGGGAATTCTTGATGAATTTACACAGCTTGTCGAGGAGCGGTACTGTGGATGCATTTTCTTCTTCCCCATAAAAAAATAACATTACTTTGCTGGAAATACTGATTAATACCTCGCGACGTGTTTTTTCCTGAAGATAAAAAAAAAAAAATCCCGGCTTATCTGCGTCTCGGGTCGCTGTCCACGGATTATTGAAAGAAACTTTCTTTCGAGCGTTGATTTTTTTTTTTAAAACGCTAATGTGGCTAATACATCAACTTCCGGTGTACCATTTCGAGAAGGGAAAAAATAAATATTTATGATCATCTTATTTCAAACGAGCGCTTGGTAAGGGAACATGAGCGATTCTTTTCGTTGGCAAATAAATTGAAATAATTGATTTTCAGAGCTAAACTATTTAAATATTAATGCGTTCATTCAGAGGAAGATAGTTATAGATAAGTTGGGTAGTAATTTCGGTATCAGAACGACTGTTCAGATATCGATGAAATTTTACGAACTTGTAAGATGCAATGCAATAACAAGAAAATTAAATCTGTGTTGAGCTGGGGTATACTATACGTGAGAAATGTTATGTTACACGTACACCTAGGGAGCAGAAGTAAAGAGTGTCCCTGATCTCATGCATATTGTCTCCCGGGGCGAAGCGGAGAAGTGATAAACATAAGAGATCTGCGGGGCAAAGGAATCGATTTCTCCCTACAGGCACGTAAAAATATTTATGTTTTTGTTTTTATAGGTTGAACACAGGAATTCATGAAAATTTACACATTATTTTCGATTTAACTACATATATACGATTGAAATTAAAAAAAAAAAAAAAAAAAAAAAATACAGAAAGTTAATTTATCATTTACAGAATCATTTATTCTGACTTAGTGCCTGCAATCGAAGTAATGAATAAAATAGATTAAGATCTGTATTGTAGCGCGAATCGTCTCTACTAAATTCTTCATTTTCAAACTTTTTCTCCTGAATATTCAAACTTCACATCCCATTCACGAACTTTCGAGACGTATAAATAACCAACATCGTGAAACAAAATTTTCGATTTTCAAAAATTGGTGACACATTTTAGTAAATCAAAGTATTCAATATTATGTTCAAATATTTTCTGTGTAAAAAAATTCGTCGGGCTTTTTTTCCCACAATTGATCATCGATAACCATTAGAGAATTTTAGTACATCTCGTCGGCAGATTCATACACTTGATCAACGATGTACTGACCAGAGTACCTTCATGTCTACATCACCACAAACCAATGATCATCCGCCAAGTATCATAGAAGAAAGTTGAAACGTAAGTAAATAATTTTCAAACTTCAACGCCCAAAAGAAAGCTCTCTCCGTTTTCTCGACTTTACCGTATACTTACGTGTTGTTGTATGCTAATGCAAGTTCATCTCTGATGGATATTTAACGCATATGCATTACCCAGAGCTAACACTACGTTAATTCCATGTCCGCTCATTGCGCCCAACTAATTTTCCCTCTCGCGATACAATCTACTTTCGATCATGCAAACGAACTGCTACACCCCACAAGTGCGCGCACAAACGCATACCGAGATAAAGTGTTGGTTTACGGGTATAGGTACGCTATTATAAACGGAGATAGGAAACGAATTTTGCAAAGAGATCCACTCTTACGTCTATTGGATGTTTCGTTTGAATTTCATTGAACGCACTTGCATTACACATACTTATGAGGTTGCAACTGTAAACGCGCCGCGTTATGGGGCACAAGTTGAGGCAGCAGCAATGTTTAGCGACTCGTAGCGAGAACCCAAAGCACACACGCGAGAGTTGCACGTATATAATATGTACAGCAACAGCCTTGCCGGTGGCTTATCGCTATATACAGGCATACAGCTGTGGATAACACGCGCGAGCCAGCGAAAGGATACGCCGAGATAGATAAATAGACTCCCGGATTCCGATTGGAAATCATTTATCGCATTTATGCGCGTAACGCCGCCGCGGCCGCAGCGCGCGCGGAGAAACCCATTTTCGTGCCGCGTGTGTACTATACACGCATATAACAGTGCGGTGCAGCGTGTATAGCGCGCGGACGCGGGATTTCCTCGCACGAGCGAAAAGGCATTTCCCCCCCCCCCCCCCCCACAGCGTATACTCTACTCTTCGAAACTTGATTGGGAATTCATTTTCAGCCGAACCGAGCGATGCATGTTTATAGCGCGTATGTACTGGCGGTCGTTCTTTGTCCCGTATATATACGCGCGAGCGCGGGGGTTTATTAATGTGCACGCGGTTTTTTGCGCACTCGCTCGGACCCTCCCTGGTGTATACCCGCGGCTACAACGCGCATGAAACTACTCGTACTCGGGCGCGCAGCTATTCTGCCGCCTGCGCGGGCCAAAGCGGGGCCGATATTTGGTATATTTATCGGGTAATAACGAATTCCACGGTTACGCGCGCGCGAGCTTCGAAAAAGTTGCGCCCGAGAGAGAGAGAGAGAGAGAGAGAGCGGTGGAAGAAAAAAAAATAGGGGCACAACCGCTCAACTTTTTCCCCCCGCGAGTTTTGCCCGCGCGTACGGCGCTTCGACGGCCGATCGAACTGTATTTTGCACACTCTACTTGCATATTTCGTCACGAGAGAAGGAAGCGGGCAATTTTCGCTCGATCGAAGCGAGAGAGCGTTTTTTTTTCCCCGCGCCGTGCGTATGGTTGATGTATATGTATTACGTGGCGCATAATCGGGAGCGCAAGAAGGAATTCCGATTCATTATGCACGGCGCGGCGCTCTCGTTTATTTTCCTTGCCGCAGTGTATTGGACAAAGCAGGAAGCATCAGCCAGCGGGGCGGTATCGTTGAGCGCGTGTGATTAAGCATGCGGAGGCTAAAGTCTTCCGAGGCGGTGGTGCTCGTTTTTATTTTTTTTGGTTCGGTGTAACGTCTTGGGGAAAGGTGGTGGTGGTGGTGGTGGTGGTGGTGGTGCCGTTTTAATTTTTAATTTGATAATGGCAAGTAGATCTGTATGGGTACTGTCTCGATTTCGAATCTGAATATGTAATTGCATGATTCTCTTACAAATCCAAAATGACGAGTACTTACCTTAAACGTTGCGATAATTATCCGAGGAGATTCCCAAAAGTCTATACGTCCAACGTTACAGCGCATCAGAATCCATCCATCGCATACCATATACCCATGCGCGAATTTCAATTTTCTTCCTGGAAAAAAAGTAAGTATGTCCATTACACATTTTTCCTTTTAGCTACTGTCTTTGGGCGCGGGTACCTACTTTTTGACCGAACCAAACGAAACGGGTTTTGTGATTAAATTAGCCTCTAATTGGTCCACCCCTCACGCTCGCCCCCACCCCCCTCAGAAGCGATTAAACGATCGCTCGAGGGAATTACACCGGGGCACTCGTAAATGTATAATATGTACGTATACACGCGCAAATGAACATTTTCGCAAGGCAGGCGCTATCTGGACACCTTATATATATATTCACACATAACTTCGATATACATGTATGAGTGTGATTTTCCTTTGGGGCGCTTCCTTCGTTTTTTTATTTCTTTTATCTAAGTTGCTAAATCGCATTTTTTCCGTGATCGAGAGGTGGAGCGGCTTATACCCAAAGATTGGAGAACGTGTGATGTGAACTAGCGGCGTGTGATTTACCTGGAATGTTCTCGCTCGGCATTTACTTGGGAACGTTCGCTGGGGATTTGAAATACAATTTTGTGCAGGTTTTTTTCCCGATTAATGAATGTGACAACGATTGTGAATAATCAGGTGTACAAGCCGTTTGCGTGTATTCACGCGATAGAGCATATAAAAAGAGTATGAAACTCGTAGAACCATTGAGCTTTTCATATCCATATATTCTTCAAAGTACTTATCCATCATCATTAAATCTCACCTGAGCATTATCATTTAACAAAAGTATAGAGAGCAATATTATCCAACTAATGCATGGAGCATAATTTTTTGATCCGAGCCATCTGCATGCGACTGTGAGTTTTTTGAAAAATTTCACGTGTATCGTACAAATGATGTGGTTTTTTTATTCCTAGGACCAACTCGAAATTCTTACGATCCCGTGTATACTGCACGAGCCAATTTTTACTGGGCACGTAAGATAAACTTAATGGAAGTAATTAAAATTCAGTGATTTTAAGATTCATGTCAAACGAGTTTTTGTACTACTCCTCTCCGTCAAGCCCGTCAAAATTTTTTATGCCGGCCCGACACATTCGGCCGCTTCTTTGGGACGCACGTACATAAAATTGGGCCGATACAAAATAATTGGCTGGGCAGGTAGATATATATTCAAAATAGATCGAATAAGCATCGTCATTAGAATCGCTTATTTTAAATAGCTTCCGTTGGACGTATCTCCTGCGAGATAGTACCGGATTAATACGCATTTTGCTGTTCACTATAAAATTTCACAAGACTCAATATTTATCTTCACTACCGTGAGCAGAACAACGTTCCGAAAAAATCCATTATCAAACGATACGGATTATTATTGCTGCGGTCACATTCTATTTTACAAATATATCACGAACCTCGTTATAATGGATTTTCAAATTGTAGCGATGACAACGAGCGTCTCACGAATACCTATATTTATTATAACAATGCGTATCGGCAAGGGGAAACTTTAGAGAAAACAGCCGTACCTCCGTACTCCCGAGCACTACGGGCTCTTCGGGTTGCAAGCTATAAGCTTCTTTAATCATATCTCTCTCTTTAATATCTGCAGTAGCGCAGCCATAGGGGTACGTCTAGTAGATATATAGCGCAGGATACATAATATTAATGCGCTCGCATAGTGAAAGGGAATCGGCCGCAACGACCGGCTGTGCTGCTCCTCTCCCCCGCCGCTGCTGCTGCTGTTCTCCGATAGCGCTCTGTAATGCTCTCTCGCTCTCGTGTGTATGTAGTACGTATATATAGGATGGAATAACGCGGACTCCAACACCTGATATGCGCGTGTGTCTGAGCAACGATCGGGCCGCGGATCGAAGGAGGCCAGCTGATTCCTCGTCGCTGCGCAGATCTTCCGAAGAATCTCGGTCGATCATCTCGGATGCTTACTTGGACGTCGATTGTTTTCTAAATCAACGTATATCCCTATTCCCTCGAAAAACCGTACAGTCGTCGGGCAGGGAAGATCGGATGAAAACTCGTTTTTCAAGCTCCATACAAGTTTATAATAGCTGGCGGCCTCTTGTACATATATATATATATATATATATACACGGCGAGTATAGACGGTGTAGTTTTCGAGCCGGGAGTTTCACCTCGAGCTGTAGAGCAATGATAATAAATACAGGTGATTTTGTTTTATCGTGATTTTTCTTTTTTCTCACTAATTTCTAACAGTACCGCCTCTCTCGTGTTCATATTGTACACGGTGACGACGACCGCGTGCTGTATAATAACTGTGTTTCGGAAAGGAAAATCGGCCGTAAACGTTTGATTTCTCCTTTCGAACGGCGACTCGGGCGATAATATAATTTCGTTAATGTGTTCCTTCCTTTGCTTCTTTCGGCAGATAAGCTCCGTTCCCCCGTTTAGCTACTATCGCGGTTTAGCGGGCGTTGATAAACTCCCCAAGAGTACAAAATCCCCCCAGTGAACCAGCTCAAAAAAAAAAATCGTGCATCGGGAGATAATAATTCGAGTCGCATATTATAGTCACATCGCGGCGCGCACAGCACGCGTACTTGATAATAACAGACCCCGGGGGGGGTGCGTGTATTTTTCACACGGTAGTTTTTGCTCGTCCGAGAAGCCCCGCGAGCTCGCTGGGTATATCTCCCCCCCGAAACATCTAATTGGGCGACTCTTTCGAAAAACCCGAATCGACTGGCCAGTGCGGTATATATATACACTTACTCCCGTCTGTACAGATATGCGGCGCGCAGCTGTCGAAAACTGCATGCCGCTCCCCAGAGAGGGAGAGTATACAAGTATATGCCTGGCCGTGCAGTCTTGTATATATTATACACAGGTATGCGATTTACGTGCTCTCTGTGGGACTCGATCGGGAGTCGACCTACTGCGATAGCATGTCCCAAAAGGCTCGCGGGGCGGGTTCCTTTGGAGGAATTTTTGTTTGCTTCTTTGCACCCACTCGCGAATTCACGGGGCACGCTCTGTCGGAAAAGGCATCGGACTCGGGATTCCTCTGCACTCGCGTGCCGGTGAAATTGTTGGCTCTCGGTAAGTACAGTAGAATACCTAGAATACCCGCGCGCGAGCTCTGCTGGGTTGATTTTTTTTCTTCCTCCTTTCGGATTAATTTTTTTTCTTTTTTCCGACGGTAGGGCGATAAAATTTTCGTCGCTGCCTAAATCCTGCGTTCTTTATATCTGTAACTGAGCGTAATTTTGACAAATATAACTAACGATAATGAGAGCGCGCTGTATCATCATGCATGCATGTAAGGAAATTCAATCCAAATTTGACTTTACTCGTGATAAAAAAAAATAAATATTTCTTCTGGGGCACACCTCTGAAATTAAATTTTTCTGATCTGTACACCCTCAGAAATACGGGAAAAATTGTGTGCGGTACTTTGGGCTTTGTGACACTGTTTATTATGCACTTGTTTAAATAAATAAACAAAATTAACTTCGTTTAAGTTGACCTATTCAAGGAATAAAAGGTCTCATGTAAGTTTTTCGAAAAACGCAATACAAAAAAGTTATGTATATTCTACGGTTAAAAATTTTGCACCTCAACCAACTTGGATAAAAAGTTATCATCATTCAGAAAATTCATAACTTTTTTCCATTGTGTTTTTCAAAAATCTTACAAGAGACCTTAAAATACGTCAAATTAGAAGAAAAACATTTATTCGATGCAACAAAATAGAATTATTTTTTATTTGTTTAGACAATTGCGTAAGAAACAGTCAAAAACTGCAGTGTCACAAAGCCTAAAGTACTTGTGCCTCAAAAGAAATTTTCATTTCATTTATGACCCGTAAGTCAAATTTGGATTGGGTTTCCTCATATAATATATGCCCACACAGCAGAAATTCGTGACAATAATGGCGTCGGGAAAAAAAAGAGAGAAAAAAAAAATGAATGATGTATTACACATTTTGAACAACAACGTCCGGCGCTGAACTCACACAGTTTATAAAACTCCAAGACGGCAAAATATCGCAGCAGTTTGCGGATAGTCTATATAATAGGCCTTGCGAAACAGGCGTCCCCTGGCTGTTACTCTACAATATACAAGTATATACCGCCTTATACACATAAGAGTGCGGTGTTCTCCGATGCAAAAGCAATTTTGTTTTTTCCCTCCGTGTACGTATACCCCGCACCGCGAAACACCAAACTCCCCCGGAGCGCACTGCACTTCGATCCTATGTACATCATACCTGTGATACAGTACAGGCTGGCGTGTGAATTTTCACCGTTGGACGGCCCAATCTCGCGCTGCGACGCGGACCGATTGGAAAATCTCCCTCAATTTTCTTCGTTCGGGCGCAATAAATACATCTCGCGGAGCCGACGACGCGACGGAGAAAACGCCGGGAGGGAAAATTTATGTCGCCGACTTTTCTGCCCGGGGATAATTAATTTTCCAAACGTTGTCCAGGCAGTGTTGTGCGTGTATGTTGTGCGCTGTAAATTGTCATTAGAGTTGTTGTATAGTCGAGCGCGGGAGCGTTTACGGGCTGCGTTGTGATGGCAAAATTAGCGCGCGATGACAAAGTAAAGCGGGGCTCGATTCAAACGCTTGTTCGCTGGTGTAATATACTCGCGCGAAGACGTTAAGTCATAGACAGACAGAGAGATATGCACGTCAGTGTACGAATGTATACGTATACCCGACTGAATCGTTCTCCTTATTATCGTTGCGCAAGGGACGGGCACATTTTTAGCGATAGTCAATGCATCTTTGTCCATCTGCGTTTCATTATAAGTATGCAGTGGTATACAGGGAAGGAGCTGTATCAACTCTTCCCTGCGATTCATAAATTCCGTGCCTACATACACATTTGCATTCATTGTTCGCGCCGAGATGCTTGAGAGCGGAGTGATTCCCCTTTCCTCTCTGTGCGAATCTTTGTCATCATACGATGGGCTCTGTGAATTCTGTGAGTTGTTGTACGGTGGACGTGTGGATACGTACAGGTAAGTATACGGTATCCATAAGGTTCTTATGACTGTGAAGAGCAGGACAAAAAGATAGCTGATTTGTGCTATTGCGAAGAAAATGTGATTCTCACCAAACTAATTTTCAAAGTCATATTTTCCTTTTTTCATATTCCACCCAGCAAATACAAGATTTCTTTCCGAAGAAAAAATAAAAAAAAAATACTTCCGAAGTTACTTTTGCTGGGCACGGTAAAACCACCGATTTGAAATAGAACGGTTGGAATTTTTCCGTAGCGAAAAGGCAATTCAGAGCTGCTTGCGTGTTAGATAAAACGTATCGCTAAATTACGGGTTGCTCGATTCTTACGGTCAGAAACGAAAATTTCGAATTCTCGAGAGAAAAAAAGAAGAAATATGCCAACGTCGGAGTATACACTTTGGCAGGGTAAACTAGACACCCCAACTTGTTACCCAACAATATATTATATGCACAGTCTTCTGCAAGCACTTACACATGATAATTATAGTCCCAAGTGTAATATACTCTACCCCCCCTCTCGTCCAGTGACACACCTCTGCATCCCGCGGTAGTTTTCGTACACGCGCACACTTGGCAGTCTTCGTGACGTCAGCCGAGCCGGTAGTTCGCTGGACTGATACCGCTGCGGATGGGAAACCAGTTCGCGCGCCGATTACGCCTCCCTTGTAAATAATCACGGCGTCGTATATTACGTGCGCCAAGATTTTTCCGCTCTTTCGCTCTGGGGCACGAGGGGCACGCGCGCTCAATACATAGCCCGAGAGCGGAGGACTGGCTCCGATAGTGGCTTGCCCCCCCCCCCCCTTCTCCCTCGCGGCCATTGAAATTCGCGCCGGACGATTGATGCGACCCTTTTTATCGGGTATTTATTGTTTGCGCGCGGCGAGAGCACGTCGACGGATGACAGAAAGTGTGGGGGGGGGGGGGGGAGAGAGAGAGCGTGTGTCTGTAGAGCGTGTGTCTGTATGCAGAGTCTATTGTGTGATTCGTATGTACTGGCTGCGTTGCGAGATGCATCGGAGAGATGTATAATATGTAGCATAGGTAAGTATACCGGCTTGTCGTCTCTTTTTCATCTCAATGCGTCCTACGCAGTCTACGCTCGAAGCGCGAGCAAAACGTACGGGCGCTCGTATGCCTGCGTGTCTTGCTTAGCTTTTGAATTGCATATAAGTTTAGCGAGTAGTTTTGATTTCGTTTCGTCGCATGCATGAATTCGAATGATCTGCCTGTTGGCAGGCATGTGACATAATATATTATTGGCTTGGGTGTGCTCGTATGTATAATGGGCATAAGTATGAATGCGTGATGGGATTATTTGAGCTA
>JAPYYV010019090.1:0-11544 GCA_030522625.1 Copidosoma aretas
GTTGAATTATTGAAAGTAAGTTGGAGAAATTTTAAGGTTGGAAAGCACTTACTTTCAAATCTATCGGAAAAAGAAGATAAATTCCAAGATGACAAAACGATCGTTACAAAGCTAGTCATATTGTTGATTAAGAATTATCAATCACTTCTAAAACACTGGAATACTTGATAAACGTCATAAAGAAAACCAAACGTTTGATGCGTATATGTATAGGTTTAAATCATACAGTAAAGGTATACTTATGCACTTCTGGCATCCAGCAGACCATTACTAAAAAAATTGTTGGATTTACTACAGACTTGTAGTAAACCTGCAAAAAAGTCTTTTCGTAGTTATTACGGAACTCTGAGAGGTACGAAGACTAAACTTTTCTCTCAGTGACGTGTACGGTGGTGTTGGGTATATGCTTGCGTTTTGTGTAGTGTGTCGTCTTCTTCTGGAACTTAGGCAGGAGATACTGGTCAACCTAAACAGCAGCCTTCTTTGTGCATTAAACGATGTTATATGAAGTGTCAGTGTCATATGTTTACTGCTTGCTTTATAGTCGGATAGTATAATGCAGATGTACACGCTTGTACTTACAATACAAAATAATCACGGGACTGTAATAATTCTGCGATACAAATGTATAATCATATTGGCAATCAAAGAAATTCAAACAAAAATATAATGATGACCTGTACAGTGGTATCGACGTCATTTTCTCTTCCCACATGGATAAATAATAATAAAAAACAAACAGAAAAAAATCTCTTTTCCTCTTTTTTTTTTTTTTTCAGTGACCTCGTCCTTTTTAAAGTAGTCAGAACCATAAGGCCTCTTCCTGGCTTCCACTGTTAGTGTCATAGTGCCGCTTGAACTTTACAATGACTCTTACCTGCCCTTCGGTACCTCCCCGTGCCCAAACTTAGCCAATACCTTGGCTGGTAACACGATAAAGCAGCAACTTCGGTTAAAAGTTAACCTACAGTTGAAAAACAAAAAGGCTGGGGTACGTAACAAATGGGGAAATGAAGGGAAACAAAAGAAATGTGCTTTATCAGCACATGTGTGGGAGATACCTCGTGCTGCTGTCTGCTGCAAGTAAAATATAAGTATTGATTGCTTGAGGTATATGTTTCTTTTTCGATGTAGAGAAGTGGTTGAAAATTATTTAAAAAAATATAAAACATCTTTATTATAATATTTTGGGTGATTGTAAAAGAAACAACATAAACCCAAATATTTATTATTATTAGCCAAAAATACATGATTTGAGTAAAAAAAACGTTTTAAGGATTTGTAAGGATATCGCTCACAGTAGATTCAATGTCGGGACTTTGGCGTGGGGGGTATATCGCTTTAGGTCGATAATGTGAATTTTTATTAATTTTCCTGTCGAGTTGTCCCTTACTTCTACTACTAAATTCGAGAGCAACTGGGTTACTGTGCAAGGACTTCCAAATTTGGGCGCAAGTTTTGCAGCGAGCCCCTGAGTTGCAGAGGATAACACGTAAGTTCTTCGCATTACACTATCCACCAACGCAAAAGATTTTACTTTTTCCCACGATTGTAGTGTTTTGCCTGTTTTTCTCGCCCTGACGCGAGATGTTTTACAACCAAATCCCTAATCATTTCTAAGCGGCTAATGCTATCGACTCATTTGCGTGGCCGGTGCGTCCCGGTTCGGAAGTGCTACAAGTGGTGGATTGCGGCCAAAGATTAGGAACGCCGGAGTTAACTTTGTGGATGCCTGCTCCATTGTATTTATTATAAATGCAAATTCATGGAGGTGTGCATCCAACAGATCCTTATCTAAAAACGAGTTGATCATCGGGTTCGAGGTGCGAATCACACGCCTAGCAGGGTTGGCCTGTGCATGGTATGGCGGAATGGTAGAGTGTTTAATCCCATATATTTAACACATCTGTTTTGGCTCTCAATTAACGAACTCCGTACCGTTATCGGTGAGAATATATTTTGGTTTCCCCCACCGGTTCAATACCCATTCCTCTAGCGCTTTTTATATGTTCTTTTTATCTGCCTTCTGGAGTGCTTTCAACTTTACATAATTGGCAAATAGATCTTGAAAGATAAGTATATATTTTTGGCCATTTTTTGACGGTGGTTTTGGTACAGCAATGTCCATTACAATTACCATCCAAGGCTGTTCAACAATTATTTCTCCCATAAAACCCGCCGGCGCTTTCTGTAGGACTTTTTGCTGTTGACACTACTAACATAAGTATTTTCCACACCTAAATGACCTGCTTGGGGCTCATTATGAACATCGTGTGATGCTTGAGCACGGTGCTCCTTCGGTAAGACAATCTTCCATTTATCAATATCATCTATCGTAGAAATAAAAATGGGGTTAGGTTTATGGCAGAAAAAGGTCCCGTTCTCATATTTTCAATTGGCATATTTATGTGGAACAGCCTGCACTCCTTTTATCCGTTTCAAGTATCACTCGTTATATACATGCTCTATCTTGGGGGTTATTACTGCGACTAAGTTTTCTGTGCATAAGACAGGGCATCCGGGACTTAGTGTAGTTTTCCCTTCCTGTGGATAAATTCCAAATCGTATGAACGTAATGCGGGATTCTACTGTGCCAACCTTTCTACTGGGTCCTTTAAACGATTCAGCCACAAGTGTCTGCTGTGGTTGGTAATTACAGTAACATGTTCTCCTTGCAAATAACCTCTTAATCTATCTACAGCCCACAGGACAGCCAAGCACTCCTTTTTAGTTACGGTATAATTTTGTTCTTGCTTGCTTAGTGTGTTGCTGACGTAGCATATTGGATGTTCTCCGCCATCGAGGTTCTGTGTTAGCACAGCCGCCACTGCATAGTCACTGGCATCTGTTTGCAGTACGAACGGTTACAAAAAATCTGGCCTGGCTAATACGGGTGCTTCAGTCAGGGCTTGCTTAAGGCTTTTAAAAGCTAACTGATGTTCATCAGCCCACTGCCAATTGACATCTTTGGCCATTAGCTTCGTCAGGGGCGTTCTCTTTTCGGCGAGGTTCCTAATGAATCTGGAAAACCATCTAATCATTTCTACAAATCTCTTAAGTTGCTTGAGGGTGGTCGGCGCGGGATACTCCAAAATTGGCTTGACTTTTTCTAGATCTCTCTGAAGACCTTCCTTGTCGACCAAGTATTCAAGGTACTCAACCTCTTTGCAACCAAACTTCGATTTCTTGCGATTTATAACCAGATTTGCCTCGTTTAAAGCTTTTAAGATGACTTTAAACCACTTGAGGTGGTCTTCACAAGTTTCTGCGACAATGATGATATCATCCATGTATGAGTAAACGTACGGTTCTTATTCCGATTACATTATTCGATCCATGATGGTCTGGAATGTTTATGGGCGCTTGTCAATCCGTAGGGCATGCACACATATTAATATAATCCTTTGCCGGGCACTGCAAACGCTGTAAAGTCTTTGCTACCCTGCTCTGAAAGGATTTGATGGAAAGCCTCGCTGAGATAGATTTTCGATGTGTACCTTGCCTGGCGTAATTTATCCAAAATATGATCCATGAGTCGCATGGGATAAGCGTTTTTTGTGTAATTTCATTTAATTTTCGATAATCCATACAATAACGAAATTTCTTATCTGACTTCGGCTGGAGAAGCGGACAACTACACTAGCGCTTTCCGATTGTTCGATGATATTTTCTTTCAACAACTAATCTATCTCATCGTACGCTATCTGCAGGACTTTTGGTGCATACCGTCGGAGACGTTGTTTAACGGGGGGGGGGGGGGGGGGGGGGGCCTTGGGTGTGGAAACTGTTTTTTTCCCCCCAAGTCCTCCCGGGGTTTTCCGGGGGGGGACCGATCAGATTGTCGGGGTTTTTGAGTCATCGTTGTCAATCCTTCTGTAACAGCGACTGCTGCTGTGCCGATCTGATCACTCTCCTCGCACTTTAATTCTTGCTAGGGACTCGTGGGAATACTCCATAAATCGTTACTGAAGTCTACGATAACTTGGAAAGTTTTTAGAAAATCAATTTTTAAAATGGCTTCATACTCTAATTCGTCACTAATCCTAACGTCAATGTCTCGGTCATTTTTCCTATTGTTAACGGAACCCTTACAATGCCTTAAACTCCTAGTATTTTTCCATCCGCAACACAAATTGTAGCACGAGAAAGTTAGAAATTCTTCAATTGCTCTGTAATTCTCTTTCTTAAATAACAGTTCACTGCTCGGCTATCCAGAAGAGATTATACTATAATACCTGCGACATCTAGCGGTAAGTAGTGACGTGGGTCCTCTGCCAGTGCCAAGATCTCTATCACCCTTTCAGTTCCAATTGTTCCCCACTCAAGTTCTCGACCCGTGGCAGACACTACATCAGTTGATGGTAGGAAGCTTGGCTCCAGCCGCCTCCGCCGTCCATTGCTTTGAAAGTTGGGGTATCTCCCAACGTCCCTACTTCCTCGGCCCTTTCTGCGCGCACTGTTAATTGTGAAACTGATTCTCCTTATCACTTTGCCTGTCCAGTGTACCATAGCCGTGTTAGTACTTAGTTGATAACTTGGGAGGGCCGTTAGGGTTACTCGCGAAAATTCTCCCAGCCAACATACCCGCCAACTACTTCACTTTCGCACATCACCTAGTTTCCCTACTAGCCATGTAAAAATTGTCAGTACTGCAAGTCCTATCTACTCTTAAAAATTCCTGCTGGTCCTTATCATTAGTGGCTTCTGATTTGTTTACTGTCACCTCTGAGTTATTTGGAGTCACGTCTTGCTTTGGTGAGGCAGCAGCAAGTCCTGTTGCCCCCTCCTTTGCTGGCTCCCGGTCTCTCTGTGTTATATTTAGGACACTTTTACCGTTTTTCCCCCATATCGCCGCACTTAGTAAAGTGCTCACGGTAGGGGTAATCATTACGTCAGTGTTCGACATTACCGCAAATGAAGCACGAACGGTCCCTGTGTTCCGTAGTAATATTCTTACTTGTATTCGTCGACCTGTAGCCTGTTGACTTGTTCGTGTGATTTTCTTCTGTAGGGGCCAACGTTTGAGCACTCTGGCGCCGTTGCGTAGCCTTTCGTATTGTTCGCATGATTTCTTTTAACGGAGCCAACATCTCCTCTAGTTGCTGTTGCCCACTCTGATGCTGCCCCGCTAATTTAGCTAATTTAGCCTTTCCACCCTGTATGGTATCAGTCAGAGCAGCCAATGCTTTCCTCAGCTGTAACTCAGTACCATCTACAATGCAACGGGTAAAATTATCTGCTATTGCAGACGATTTCTTGAATAGTGTGGGTTTTTGGAACACTAACGATGTCGCAGGGAACAAAAAATCCTCGGGCGGTGGAGGCGGGCGGTATTCCTTGTCTTGCTGCAGAGTCAATTCTACACTCCTACCCAATAGCAGAAACTCATGAAAAGTTGATATTGTAGTCAAAATACAAATTTTTTTCCACTGTCATCCGACAGTTTGAATCCACCATTTTTACATTGAATTGGTCCGCCATTTTTAATTTCGCAAAACTATTTTGATTTGTAATAAGCAATCGAAGATATGTCATATACCACTTCAAATAATGTTTAACATTGTATTATCTACATTTTTTGAAATTCCGTCATAACTCATGATGGATGCCGACCACTATCTTGCATATAAATAGTTAATCTCACAAAATCGCCCATCAACATTAGATATTAGAGTTAAAAACATCGAACTTAAGCACTAGTCGACCTTTTTAAACTCATTATAGTTTCGGGGATTAAGATGGTCTCCCGTTTATAAACAAACCCAAATTACGTTCTACCATATTTTATCTGATATTTTCAATTTTCCTTATTTCATGAGACTCATTATGTGTTCTAGAAAATCCAAAGAAATTAAACTTCAGAAAAAAACATTTTTTCTAATTTTTATCCGTTACTTTGAGTCCGCGACGTTAATATGTAAGTCTGCCATTATGAATTTCGTAAGTTAATATGTTTATTTTTGTAAGCCACTGAAAATTTTTTTGTAATATGTAAAATAATAATTCACTCTCTCACAACTAGGTTTTATGAAGTTGCTTGATGCTTCTTGATAAATTCAGGCCGGCATTTTGGATACAAGTTATAGACCACACAAAAACATCCTTTGGCATTAGTAACTGGATTTGCAAACCTTAATTTTAAGCCCAACGATAATTCTCTAGACGCCATTAAACTCTGGGCAATACGGGGTCTCCGGTTGACATAGAATGTCGATATACATGTATATACTGGTGGGACTTGGCCCCCGCACGCTTCACGTGCCAACATCCCAAATAAGTAACATACTATAACAAACAACGTAGGTCTTAACGTATGCTATGATTATGTACACTTTAACGTTATGCAATAAGTTTTAAATTAGATTGAATGAATTAATAACTCCAAATAATGTTAAATAATTTATTAGTCATTATTATAAAATACAACTGATTCTTTTAGTTTTTCGCATGGTTTTTACTTTTAGAAAATATTTCTTGTGGTAATATTTAGAATAAATATAAAACCTGTTTACCAATAGATTCTATTTGATAAAACTTCGATGATTCCTAAAAGGGAATAAAAAATAGTCAAAAGAGCATTAAGAGATCTTTGTGATGCAAAAATTTATTCTGGAGATAAACTCATTATTTCGAGAGGGGATTTCCGCTAAATACTTCCTGTCGTTCAAAATAGTGATAATAGTATATGAATAGCAGGAACACTTTAGTTCTCATTTTATTGTTTATTTTTAATAATAATAAAATAAGTATAAATATATTATTAGCGGATAACGATTTCTTATAATTTTTACATAACATTCGTAACGGTACAATTGAAAAATTTATTATACCTCTTACGTGAAGAACAATATGTATATGTTTAAAAATATTTAAATTAGTAGATTATTTTTCAATTAAAAAATGTAATAGTCCCGTCTTATAATGAGTACGCGTATTTTTTGAATATTAAAATTTTCAATTCATGAAAGGAGAATCAAAAAGATATCACATCATAGATAATGCCACCTATAAAGGAATCGATACATCCGACGATAATATTTGTATAGATTCATCGATCAAAATTTTGAAAAATATTCTTAATGTTCCAGCAAGTCATAGACCTGATTTTTAAATTGTATAAATAAATAAGTTAATAAAAATTTGAAGTATATCTGATTATTTTTGTAATTAGTTAAAAGCTAATGTTACCTGAATTGTTGGAATACAATATTAAGGCGAAAACAATAACAGTTGAAAATTTAAAAAAAGAGGTTTTATACCAAAAATTACTTAGAAAACTAAAAAAATCACCTCTTTTACCATTTATTTTACATATAAAGCCATTTCTCATAGTTTAAGCTTTTGCAATGACTATTTATGAAGTGCAAAGTAAAACTTTTGATATAGTAAGAATATCTTTCAAAAAACCTTTGTCTTAACATGGTCAATTATATGTTGCTTTGTAAAGATGCCAGACTAAAAATTATATTTTTGTTCAAAATGAAGTTGAAAATTATAAAAAGTCGAAAATATTGTTTGGAAATAAATTCCTTGATAATAAATGAATTTAATTTGTACTCATGAGACTGTGAGAGATATTATTTGAAATATAATGGTAAATATGTATATATATTTTATTTCTTATTGTGACTACATTTTTTAAAAAGTTATCATTTGAATACATTCACTCTATTTGATATACTCTATAGCATGATATAATCAAATTCTGTAAAAGTATGGTTATGTCAAAAGATTATATACATAGAATTTTCAAAATAAAATTTTTATGAAAGTATGGCTATGTCGCAAAATTATGTATTTGCTAATAAAAAAAAAAAAATTGTTTGACGGTATTTAAGAATATTATTTTTTTAAATTTTAAACACAACCTGTTATTATATGAGTTTTTTTCTACGTATTAAAATACAATTTAAAATGTAAAGATTTTGATAATATATATCACTATTATTAAATTACCTTGTACCTATTATTGTCATTACTTATATCTAATTTCTGGTAAATAATTTTTTTTTTATACATCATGTCAATATAATATCTGCGAGACTGGCAGGTTCTTTAAAAAATTATAAATTTATCATAAAATTAACAGTTACTATTTATCAATGATAATTATTATTTGTATTACATGTATTTTTTTTCCAACGTTGTGTACATAAGAGCTTAATCTCTCTGTCCCTGTAAGGCTAATGACTTTTTGTACTACCATTAAAATGTGCCCTACTTCGGAAGAGTGTATATGTCAATATTTAAGTACTTTTTAAAACAGGGCGTATTTTTATGGTCGTACATAATGACTGATTTAGGATAAATTTAACGGTAAAAAAGTTCAGCGTGCCTGTTTATATGTCTAATGGGCGGTACATATGATATAGAAATTTAATGACCCAATTGAGTTCTTTTTAGTTTTGATCATCATCGAGTGAACTCTGGTAATAAGCAACAGGAGAAGCGGCTTTGGCTGCAATTAGTTGTTTTCAACAGTATTCGTTATATTAAAGGGTTGTCAAAGTTATTGAGCTATCGGTCTTCGTCATGTGATTTTGTCTATTTTCGGGTGGTAAAGGGGGTGAGGGCAGGCCGGTGGGCCCAATTGACTCCGGTGATTTTAATAATTAGCAGGTAATCTCTGGTAATAAACAGCTGGATCAGTGGCTTTGGCCGCGATCGGTTGTTCTCGGCAATGATCGAAAATGTTAGAGGGGTGTAAGGGTTATTGGTCTAGTTCGGGTGATTTCGTCTATTCTTGGGTAGTAGGGGTTGTAAGAGAGGGCTGAGGATAGGGGAATTATGAAACTCTGACCAACTGATATAACGGACAAATAAAAAGAATCTCTTCATATTTAGAAGGGGCTTTGGGAACGTTGAGGTAGGAAAGAGTAAAGTATTTAGGAGGAGGTTCTAAGGGGTTAGAGTCCGGCGAGGGGGGCTCGACCCTATTATTGGTGGGTTGATTGTACAGTGAAACGGAGCGAATTTTTTCTTATTTTAAGGGGGTTGAAGGAGGGGTCAAAAAGGGAGGAAGGACGACAATAGAGGACAAAAGGAGAACGTGTAGAAATCCCTGCCAAAATTACTATATAACATAGGAAGATATATGTCTTCCTATATTATATAGTTGTAAGGATTTGCCTTATCTTTAGTCCCCCCTCATTCCCCTAAGCCTTCTCAACTCCCCTTACGAAATAGGCTTCTTTCTCCCTTATTTTACGTTAATTTTGATTTTCCTATCAACCCCCCTTGCCCCCCTCGACCCCTCCCTCAGACCCTTCGCAGACCCCCTCAGCCCCCCCTCGCGAGAGTAGTTTCTAAAATTAAAAGAAAGATAAAAGATTTTAACAAATTGATGATAATTTTTTGTATAATAAATTTTCTCACCACCTTATAGTAAAATAGAAATATAGAATAAGTACCATAATTGGTACAATTTCTTAAAAATTATTGAAAAAATGTATTATGGTTACATCTAAAATCCTTTTTACTGTTGAGGTACTACCATGGCGAATTGGGTTTTTATTTTAATGTAAATTGTGGAACCCATCGTAACATTATTAGAAAATTATAAATTGTGGAACCCAACGTAACATTATTAGAAAATTATGTGTATATAAAAGTATGCCTAAATAAAAAATTTGTATATGTAAACTCTTCAAATTATTGCTACTATTCAATTGACTACGATTAATACTTACTAATAATGTTGCTCTAATAACCATATTAAATTGCGAATTTTACCTTTCACTTATAAGTTTTGAAGATATCATTTATGTATCAAAAATTTCTTTCCAAGAACATTTTTAGTTTAAATTTATTATTTGACTCATTTTGAATATAGATTTGCCTCGAATTTCTGGCTCTTGAATGAAAAACATACAATTGACCGTGTACAAAAAAATTCTTTTTTAAAATATAATCCAACTCTATTCCACCTTTGTCCTTGAGATTTGTTTATAGTCATGGCAAATGCAAGAACAAATGGAAATTGTTTTCTGTACAGTATGAACGGTAATAACGAAGAATTTCCAGTATTTAAAGTGATTCTTGGAATAAACACTTTGTATCCCATGTGTTCACCGGTGATTATTTCTGCTTTAATGTTATGTTCAAATGATTTTGTAATTTTTATCTTGTTTCATTACACAAGCCATCAGATATACATAAATTTTGAATTAACATTATGATAGAGTTAGTTTTTGGATGAAGTTTATGTAGTGAAAGACCTTCATTTATATTATTCAAAACTTCTGGAGAAAAATTCAAGTGAATATCACTGTCAATTTCGTCAACATTCTTTTTAGTTGCATAATCAACACTATAGTATACTTTAACTCTTCCTTTCATATTATTTAAAATCTTTTTGTTTAACATATACGTGTATTCATTATGAGTTGCCAAAATTACATTATTGATAGAATTATTACTATCGCCATAAATTTTTGAACAAATATCATTTGTAAGCCAAGTAACAGGTACACGAAATTTATTCATCTCACCTTTACCAATTTTTAGTAACAATAATAAAAAATTCTGATCTTTGCAACGTTAATTGTTGGTTAATTTAAATACTGTAAATTTTTCCCAATGCTTTACAAATTTTATAGTATCCTATACAACAGCTGATTTATAACTATTTTTTATAACTGGTAAAATTTGGCAAAAACCTCCACCTTAAATTATTAATTTTCCTCCGAATGGCTAATTGTAAGACCAAGAAATTCACCACCTTATAGTTTAAGGAAAAAATTGTAAGATCAAGAAAAATCCATAGTCTCACAATATTACAACACTCGCCCAACCTCAGCCAACACTAAAATAGTAAATATCCTCACCACCTTATAGTCAAAGGGAAATATTGTAAAGTGCCATATTAAATGATTCAAATAGGATATTTTAAATTTAAACTAAAAAATGAATCACAAGTATATTATGAAGATTTCTTTATGGTACCAAATATTTGTACACAAAAGTTCAATTGAAGATAATATAGAGGAGGAAAGCAATAAATTATATGCTGTGTTTTAGACTACAAAACAGAATTTTATAACATTAATAGAGAAATGTTCCGGGTAAAATCAAATATTAGAGTAATAGGTATAAAAATAAAAAGAATGTTGAAAAGAACCTAAATATGTACAAAATACAGGTAGTTACGGCCAGGAGCTAACAAATTTATTTAGAACACTAAAAGAGGTAATGCTAGAGTGCCCATGGAGACCCGTCCTTTTAAGTTTATTTTCAGAGAACGTAGACGATAAGTGGATGTAAAATAATACAAAAAGTGTAACAGTAGGCAAACTCAAAATTTACTATCTTAAATCATCTGATAACTTTGTTCTAGGCGCCGAGCAGTTTAAAGATACAAAACATATTCAGAAAGACTTCGATAAATATGGTACAAATGATAAGCTGAAAGTAAAGACAAAAAAAATCTTAATTTTTGAATCATGAAGGATAAAAACAGATCTGTTTGAATTTTAATTGGAAGCGTTGGAAGTTTTAAAAGAGGACATGGATCCATTAATGTGCTTCTTAAAAGAAAATTTTCGT
>JAPYYV010019092.1:0-10878 GCA_030522625.1 Copidosoma aretas
ATGAACATTACGATCGGGCTGTAATGCATATATATATATATATATATATATATATATTGTACGGGTGAAGGATGATATATAATATATTTCGCGTGTGAAGGTTCGATGAGCGGAGTATGGGCAGTGTCTCGCCAAAAGAGTACCGAGCACATACGATATAATAGTGCAAGAGGGAAGGAGGACTGCGGATCTATCTGTGTGAGTGTTACCAGTACTTACTTTCATCAAATGTAGTTTCGGCGGCTCGAGCTTCGGATCCTGCGATCGAGAAATAGGAAAAGCGGCAATCGAAAGGGAAAGCGCGACCGGACGGGCTGGGTCGAGGCGTATGTAGGCGGGGGTCGTCGGGAGACCCCTTCGGCTCGCTTCCATACCTTTCTTCCGTATGCAGTGTGCCATTATAATGTACGCGCGCCCCCTTCCGTGGCCCACAGCTGTTGTGTATGCGTACTATTTATGTGACGCGTATTCGGAAAAAAACAAAGTTGGGACGCGCACAAAGCGAGGCCGTTGTTGTTTATCGCGGTGAAAGGGAAGATTTTCCGGAAGAAGAACGTCTCCGGTGCCTATATGTATACTCATGCTCGTGCCGAGTCAATCGGCGCTTCCTTTCTCTTTCCTCGGCCGAGGACGATCCATCTTGCGCATCTCGTGAATGTACATTGTACTTGTGCACCTTGCGCCCGGAGCATTGTTCGCACCGACGGGGCCGACGTATATATTTGCCGTCCAGCAGCCCTTCCGAATCCCTTGACTTTACGAGGACGCCGTGTTTATACGTTATGTGTATGTGTACACAACGAGGAGTGCGTTCTTGGAAACGGAGACACAAAAAACAGACGGACGCGGCGCGTGGGTTTTTTCACGCGTAAATTATTATCATCGTTCGTCGGACGATGACTTTTTTCGTGTCCGCGCAGTAGGGATGAAACGAGGGGGGGGGGGGGCAAGGACGCCGGGCGGGGGGGAAGCTTTCCTCGAACTTGGAGACTCCCCGTGTCTCGCGAACCGAGTGCACCTTGTAAAAATCCCCCGTTTTTTTCCACCCTGCAACGCACGCGAGTATTACGGGGACACCTCATTTCCGCGGCCGGTCTTCGCGCATTTTGCATGGGTGTCTATCTCTCCCCTCCCCCTCTTTAGCTTTGGCCGAGGGATTCCCGGAACGCCGCGATCCAGTGTGGGGAGAGCCCATAGGAAGACATTAAAGTTGTCAGGCTCGTTATGTACGTTGGTTTTTTTTTTTTTTTTTTTTTTTTTTTTTTTTTTTTTTTTTTTTTTTTTTTTTTTTTTTTTTTTTTTTTTTTTTTGTTTTTGAGGTGTCGTTGGTCGTGCTCGCGTGCGGCGCTTTGTCGTCGGAACGAATTATCGCTGATGGTGCAGCAGTGTGCTCATTATTCGCCCTCTGATGATGATGGTGATGATGATGTGACGTTGTGTGACGTTGTGTGTGCGTCTCAATCGGGATCGCGGGTAACTGCAGCATCAGCTCGTTGTTGGGCGGATTTGATTTTTTTCTGGCGACGAATGGAGTTAGTTGGCAGCTGTCTTCGTATAAAAGTTCATTGCCCCACACGTACATATATACATCACACATATTGCATTACAGTTCATTGCGACGTACGGGAATAATTTTGACGCAACGTCAATCTAATGTATGTACCCACAGCTATGAGCCAAAGAGACCGACGATGTATCCACATCATTACACCGTAAAGTACATCCGTGTGTGTAACAATAATGATCCATCCGTCCGGTCGAAGATTCAGCATAAACCATCAGGCGAGCGCGAATGATGTATAATGTATGAGTAACGAACTCGACATCACCCCGGCAGTACGAGTTTCCCTATACACGGATGCCAATAAGATTCACGGCCGAGATGAACCAACAACAACAACAACAACAACAACAACACGTACCTATACACACGTACACGAGAGTGAGCTGCAAGCATAATAAGGCCTCCGAGCCCTGAGAAAGACGTAAAGCTCAAAGTGAGGATGATGAGAGCCGAGCGAGGGAGCACCAGCGCAGCATCTTCCGCAATCACCATCGCCGCACTACGTGTTCTCTCCCTCCCTCTCCATTCACCCTCTCGCGGTGCTCGTGCATCACACGCCGAGAGAGCAGCTATACAGGCAGCTTTTGTGCGATATGCATCCAACGTTACATATATGCACGGCACGGGTGTGTGTATCGAAAGGCAAAATCTCGGGGTATATATGCACAAACCCACGCGTATTATGCATCAAGGGCGAGCGCGATGCGAGTCCAAAAGACCCGAGAGATATCAGAGGCGCGATCGGTGTAAATCACCCTCCACGCACGCATGTACATATTAAGATGCACCGCGTAAACCCCGGGCAACGGGCGTGCATGTGTAGATGTTGCATCAACCCGTGGAATACAATCCCCCCCGCCGCGCAATATTTTCTTAACACCTCGTGAGCGCTGAGGGCTCATTTTCTCCGCTCGGTGCTGTTGTTACTGATGGGTGTGCACACGTTGCTCGCGGACGAGAGGGATGTATGCATGTAGCTTTACACGATACGCGGTAAATGTAGCCGATGATTGCCTCCTCATCGTCTCGCCACTCGTTACTGTACACATGTATATGTATAAAGAAGGGAGGAGGGTTGTATAATATGGGTTCGTTGGGCTCGCTCGCTGTGCAGGGTATGCGTGCAATAATGGTACAGACTTGCACGCTCGTCGCTGTTCTTCCCGTGCAGCTCCGTGTGCATCGCGTTTGCATCGCGCTCGCGCTTCCGCTCTTGATGCATACGTGCGGTTCGTCACCGTTGAGGCATTACAAACCAGCGACTCGATTTTTCGCTCCGCCCGATACAATGCGCGGCCTTCTGTTCGGCGACATTTCGGCGACATTCGGCGAATTTTCATCCCGCGTGTCCCGTCGGGGAGCGCCGAGCGATTAGTTACGTTTCTCAAATCATCGTGCTTCGTGGCCTCGCACTTTGCGGGCTGCAGCGTTAAAACAACAGGCCCGAAACACAAAGAGCCACACTCCGGGCTGTATTAACGAACAGGGCGTCGGCGTCTTTGGGGGGGGGGGGGGGGGGAACCACAAAAATAAAAACCCCCCACCCCAAAGAGAAGCGCCCCAAACGGCGCGCGCCTGGCGGGGTCCGCCCGCCGCGCGCGGTGACTCTCGACTTTTTTTTGCGGCTCCCGTCCATTAGAGGCCCGAGGAGATAAAAATCTGCCGCTGGAGCGAGTAAGTAGTAGTAGTAGTAGTAGTAGTAGTAGTAGTAGACGGAACCTCTATCTCCCGGCCCGATCGTCAGCGGCAGCGGTAATAATGATCCGTTCGAGAAACCATGAATCGACGCCCGCGTGCTCGTGTCACCTGGCGTCCGTCGCTCTGCGGCCTCCTCTCGACTCTTTTTCCCCGAGGGTAAGTAAGCGGGTACTGGACTATAATACGCGCGGAGTGACCTATTACGAGCTTACCGGAGGACCCGTAACACTACTCGTCGCGCGCCTTCTGTCCGCGTCCGTCGTTCGCTTCGGCGGGTCGTATAATCAGCCGCGCAGTGTTGCTCGAGGAGGGAGGGGAGGAAAAACACGGACCGCACTGGGACCTTTCCGCGAACTCATCAGGGTATTAAAACCAGGATGCGCGTCTCGGGCGTGCATCGATGCAACGTGTACAACTCGGGGTACACCGATACAGGACGACGAGCTTATTATCCGACCGCACGACCACGGCTGACTCCGGAGGCACGCCGCCGCCCTTGTAGCTGCTCGTCAATCACGGCGAGTCGGCGCGGAGATGTTGGAACTCTCATCGTCCCCGATGTTTCGAGGTCGATTCGTCCGCGCCCGCGCTACTGGAGGGAAGGGACGGAAAATCGTGCGTACCTCGTATTGCACGCACGAGATGTAGGAGAGCCCGCGGTACGGCTGATGTGTGTATAATACAGACACCGCGGGTGATTTCGCCGACGATGTATTACGCAGGCGGGGGCCACTCGCGTTTGCTGCTGCGCGCGAAAATCGGAGGCGGAGGAGGAAACGAAGGAGGGTCGAGGGCCATCATCGGTTCTTTTGCAACATTGTCTCGGGCGCGTATCATGTGTATCCGTCATCCCGCAGGTGCACACGTCTCCGGGGCGAGGGGCGGGCTTTTTCGAAATGTTTCGCAACTGCGGTCTCGCGCGCTCGGAAGTCCGGCTGTATACAGCTGGCGTTCCTTCGAAGCGTCGCGTGAAATCTCGGCCGCTCGATCACTCGACGGAGCCTCGACTTTTTCTCCATTGTCTCGGGGCACCGGGGCCCCATTAGTCTCGACGGAGCCGCCGCGGCCGGGGAACGGGGGCCGTGATTGATCGAGCCCTCCCGGCTTTTTTTTTTTTTTTTCCCCCTCCTCCTCCTATGGAAAAGCGGACCGAGGGACCGGCCAGACGTTTCAGCGCGAGTGTACGCATAGGCCAATAGCTCCCGACGTTACTCACCCGCTGGGTTTCTTTCATTAGGTACTCGGGGCCAGGGGCGGGCTCGATTCGCTGCGCCTCCGTCGATTACGCGCACGAGAAATCGACTCGTATCAATTGTGGGGGGGCAGAGAGAGATGATGGGCGAAACGACGCCGTTGTTGATGAGAGTAGGTGATGGCTGGCTGGCGCCTGTGTATAAGTGTGCGGTGGGGTGGGATGTGTGTGGCGTGGAGCGGGGTTGCTGCGCGCGTTGGTGCCGACTGCGGTGGTTTATTTCTTTCTTTTTTTGTTTTCGGATGCGTATCGTCTCTACCGATGTTATTTTGTTTTTTCTTTTCGAGGATCGAGGATTGCGTTTGTTTTTTGAGAACTGGAGGCTTTGTTTGTAAAGTGGATTTTTCTAATTTGAACGTAACGAGGGGATATGCGCGTGAAATGAAAGAGGATCTGTTTTTGCGTATTAGCCTTTTTCTTCGTATCTTTTGTCCGATTATATTTAGGTAAGGCTTGTATTAGCCTCAACAATTTTGTACAAGCGTAAAATAGTCGGATTAAATTTTTTATTAAGAAATCGTGAATTTTTACTATTGTTCCGTGCATTGTTGGAACCAATTCTACGAAAAATCATTCAAGATGCAAATAAGCTTGCGGCAACATAAATTTACGCGCATACATCAGCATGGATGTTGCTCAGTCAATATTGTTATCTAGTTTCAAGTAACAGGTAAAATAGTACTTGGTAAAATAGTACTTGAATATGTATAATAATCAGATCTGATTCAGTCCTTCGAGGGTTTAGTTTTGTATTACCGAGAGTGAACCTGAAATTGTAACAAATCGCTCTCCCTACAGGTAGAGTCACGGTAATGCTATTATGTTTATCGCAGAACGGAATCAGACCCCGGGATGCAATGTCAATCAAAAAGATATCAGAGTGAACGAAAACTACATATTTTATCAACCTATTTAAAAGATTTTAATGCGAGTCCCGCTGCTTCTTTAATAGCTCGGGTCTTGAACAGAGCCAAGCTCTCTTACAAAGACTTGCACTCTACCAAGCAAACCGTGCCATTCAGCAGTGTGGATAAAACATTTCAGATATTTATAAAGCGTCACAAGTATTTTGTCAAATGTCTCAATATTTGTTGATAAATTTATAAAATAAATAAAATGTTTACGTATAGTACATTTGCGTGGTCAGTCTAGATGTGTTCATAGCTCGGGGCTGATGGTGACCGTCGTTCAATCCGTTTACAGATGGACCTCGAATTAAATCAGAAAGTGATAAAGTCCTTTCAATCAACGGTCATCCCAGAACGGATATTAACGCGCGAGGGGATGCAAATCAATAAACGCACGTAGAATTATTCATTTAAACGAGAAAAAAAATTAATATCTTTACAGCTAACATTATTCTGTCAGTGCAAACTCAAGTTCTGTGACGGTGTTTGATGCAGAGTAAAGATCCGTACTTATTTTATGAATATTTTCTGCGAGCCTACATTATATCGATAAAACAATCCAATGCACACTATACCGGCAGGTTTAGCTCGGTTGGCTTGCAGGATGTGAGACTTGCAACCAGACGTGTATAATGTGGGTTCGACTCTCGACCTATTGGACAATATCACAAGGCAGCAACAGTCATGGATGTAGTGAGAAAAATGAAACTGAGAAGGTATTCGAGTCCGTCATTACTATGTCAAATTTTTATGCTTTCCGCACTTATCCTTTAGAAATAAAACGATAGACACGTATAAAAACGAGAACTACCGAGAGTATTGAAAAATATATCCCCGAACGCTCCATACTACTGTAATGTAAGCTCGAGCTCATACGAGCGGAGATAAAAGCCGAGAGGAGTTCTCTGCTCCGACTCTGCTCTCTGTCGGCTTTTCTCTTCTTCCCTCGGGCCGCGACGTGCAGCATATAATGGAGGATAGCGCCAGTAATGGCTTTTAATTACCCCCGTAATGAGCCCCCGGCGCCCGCCGGTCGCCCCCCCTTATTTTTTACCGAGCTGTCCCGACGGAAAGTTTTTTGCGCCCCCGACAGTATTTCCCCTTTCCTCCTGCAGAGTGTGCGAAAAAAAAAAAAAAACGCTCGGATGATGAATAATTCTTGCCGTCGCCTTGCGCGAAAGTTCGAGCTTTCGAAAATTCCCACAACCCCGAAAGGCCCTCCGACGATATTCCCTCTCTTCAACGGTAACGATCGGTCGGAGAGGGGGGGAGGGGAGAAACGAGGAGTCGGCGTGAAAGCCGGCGCGGAGCATCGGTTCTTTTGTGGCGTTGACGCGAGGAACGAGTTCACGGGCGCATCTCTCGACCCCCGGGCCTATTAAAGATTCCGAGCAACTCATTTAGGACTCGGGTGCGGAGGGAGACGGAGGAGGAAGGTAAGAAGGGAGTGACTAATGCGTCTGCCGCTGCTCGTGCCGGCGCTCCTGATGCTACCTGAATAAGGAGCCGCCGCCACTCGGGGGAGTTCAAAGGGACCCGTTGGCGCCGCCACCCTCTCTCCTCCACCTACCTCATCTTCTCCTTCTCGTGTTTCTCTATATTATGCACCTTGCTTTGGTTGTATTATGAAGGTACGTTTTCCTCTGCCATCGCGCGCGAGACGCATGTATGATATGCCGGCTCCGAGTGAAAAATGATGATGCGATCGCCGATTCTCTTTTGGGAAACTGGACTCTCTGTTGTTTTTGTACGGTCGTCTGATGGTTCATTCATGATCCAAATGTCGACAAAAAATTTCCCAAACGAACGATGCAGTAAAGTGAATCGTTCGCGCAATTACATCACAGCATCTGATACCGTCCACACCCTCGTTTCCATCGGCCATAAATATAACCACTGAAGCACTGATCAGTGATTCCCAGTCAGCCTGCAACGGAGAGCGCATACATCTCCCGGCGAGCATCACAGGAGTATAGAGATCGTGTTCGGATACGGCAAACGGACATGTGTATAACTGGCCGTAGCCTTATCTCTCCGAAATGCGGCGCGCACTCCTCCCGACTCTCTGGATGGAGATGTGGGATAAGAGGCGGCGCCGCGATGGAGATACATCTTTACACCTGGCCATCCGACAGTACGTGAAGATATACGTGTACAGAGTGGGTCCATATCGACCGATCATGACCCTGGAAAGCGTGAGAACACGTGTGACTCTGTCCAATATAGGGATCAGCATGGCAGTCGATTATGGCCTCTCTGTCCATAAAACTTACCTCTCCAAGATGAGCTAATCGAACGACCTGGTCCCATCGTCAGAGGGACAGAGCAGGTCTCCATTTCACGCTCACCCAGTAACCCAAAGGCTCGTACTCCGGAAAAACTGAAAAACCTGTCCTCCTTCTGTGACCTCGATATACACAATTCCGTAGATTACAGCACGGACCCAGCCCACCACGCCCGAGGGATAATCCCCTGGTTCTCGCACCATCGCGTCCCACGTTAATGTATATATGTAAGTTTAGCGCGTGCCTCTCTTCGCTTATAATGTATATACACATATACTATATACATAAACGGCAGGAAGCAGCACGACCATCCTCCTCCTCCCGTGGCTTCAGCAGCACCAGGAGCCAAAAGTGGGCGAGACAGCGAGGCGCGCAACACCCGTCAACGCCCTGGACCACCTAGGGGTCGTCCTGGGCGTGTGGACCGGGCCGAGGGAGGTGCCGCAACGTACGCCCTGGCGCGTGTGCGGCGGTAAGGCTAAAGTCCCGCCGGGCTGGGCGGGCATCGAGAGCTTTTGCATTTACACACAGAGACTCGACATGGCACGGGAATTATCGCTACGGGGGCGTTTCGCGCGCAACTGGGCACCTACGGGTACGTGTCGAGGGCCGTATACAGGCGGGGGACAATAGGTGGCGCACGTGTCTGACGACGGGTAAGAGGAGAGGAGTACGTGTAGAAGGATTTTCCGTGCAGGCCAGCACGGCTTTTCCCTTTTTCTTTTTTGAATGTGTCTTTAACGTATACAGTGCTGGGTTGTGTCGTGTGTTGGGGTGCCAGTGGCGCGACTAATGAAGCTTCGTTAGGTGGGCGGGGTTGGGGCTCCCACGCGCGTGTTGCACAGTTGCTGGGAGGAGGAGGAGGAGGAGGATGAAGGAGGTTGTTGTGACGATGGGTCATGGGGCTATTGTCGAAAGAGCGTTTTGTGCGTCGATGGGTGCTTGTGGAGTTGAACGATCTAATGAGATCTTCCTCGAGTTACTGGGAAGATTGGGTTATTGTGTATATGAGTACGGGGTTCGGAGGAATGCGCTTTGATAACTTGATTCTGGGATGAACATTGGGTTGGGTTTAGATGACCTAGTTTTTGAGAACGACCGAGTTTTTCTCCATGTCTTTCTTAGTTTTAATGAATTTGAAAACTTTTATAACCCGTGTCCCGAAAACATCATTAACCAGTTGTACACGTGATATTGTGTTGCACCTCATTTCTCGATCATCAGAGTCACAAACGTACGAAAAGATCCTTTGCACTGGCACAGAAAGTACATAAGTTTTACTTTGCTAAGTAAGAATGTTTCCCATATCAATTTCACCTAAAACCTACACTTGTTGTCAGATACATAAGTCATTTAAAGCTGTACACCGTTGGTAATGGAATAAGCCATACCACAGTCAACAAGTACCCCTACTGATATCAATAAAACAATTACACCTATCGGTATGAGTTTTATCATCATTCACTGTGAGACTTGAAACTTCTGTTACTGGTTAACTGCGAATACCATATCAATAGAATAATTTCCGTAATCAAAGATTACACGAGTTTAGAGTTTTCAATAAAAAAAGGTCTTTCCGTGCACATAAGGTACACGCACGAAATTTTGAAACTCGGCCACGTGCCGTAGTTTTTGTTCCACGCGTCATGGTCAGACACAATACAATTGACGTGCATAAGTATACCTTCTTGCACAGATGTCGAACGACGATCGACGCGCAACACGCGCCCTGCACGTACAACATCCATAGGATCGAGCTACTTACTGGCGCAAAATAAAAGAGAGCCTCACTCCTGATCGCAGATGTCGATTACTCGTCGTCGCCTCCCCCCATTCCTTCCTGGCCCAGGGAATTCTTCCTCGGGAGTCAACCACTTTTTTTCCATTTTTGTCCGGCTGAGGAAGAAGAGGCACTTGCCGTGCGGGCGTCGCGTCGGCGCTTGGGGAATAATCGGCACGCAAGTACGAGGTGCATTAACGAGTTCCTCGTGTGGTTTTGGGGCATCGGTCACGCCTGTCCATGTCAGAGGGGCTCGGGCCGTTTTTTTTCGAGTCGAGGGCGATCGCATATTAACATAGGGTATACGTACATCGCTCGAGTAGTGCTCCGTCATCCGTTGGGTGCTCTCGGTGTGCGCGAGGGAAATGAATTTCGTATGGGATGTACGGGTTATCGTTTGTGGCCTGAGATTGTGTTTTTTCGTGCTGTTTTCATCAGGAGTTTCAATAGTTTGGGTCACGAGAGGGAAAATTGATATTTTTCATCATTGAGAACTCGACATGACGCGCTTTGTTTCAGTGTATCGTTTCAGTAATAATTTTTACAGCAAATTTCTCAAAAACATGAAACAATAATATAGTCTTCTTGCTGACTATAGTCGGTTCAAAATAATAAAGATCATGACAAGTGCTTCCTCATGTGCATGATTCATTGATTTAGCCGTTTTTTTTATCAAAATTGGCCGGGTTCGCTGGATAGCTGCCCGTAATGATCGATCTTTATCATAAGTAACCAGGCCGGAAAGAATTACATTGAACTTGAAAACTTTAAAACACTCGCTCATACCATGGAGAAGTCCGTCGCACGGACACATTTTCAGGATACCCATGATTCCTCCAATCAGCCGCACGATGAATTCCACCCAAATTGCCGCTGCACGAACCATACTCCTTCCTACCGACGATCCGCCCGACATTTTAAAGTACATAGGCAGCAAAAAGCTCCGGCCCACCTATTAATAACGATCACAATGGCAGCGAAATATAATGCAACGACATTGGAGCGACCTATATGCAGCCATGCCACGCCGGGCCCCCATAGGCCGACAGGAGCGTCGGAAGAAAGCCGAGAGCGGCGAAAAACGGTTTGCACTCTCTAACCCCGTGGTACAAGCGTACAAAGTTAGCGCATAGCTCGCGGGCCATGGAAACGGTCACCCGAGCCCCACGCACAGAACGCGCTCGATTCGCGTCCCCCCCCCCCCCGCCCTTTGCTCTCGCTTTGACTGTAATCGGATCTCCGTCCTCGCTGCGACCATTCACGCTCGGCTTAAGCTGCTTCCGGTGGGCGTAGATCCACGCACACGCGTCTACCGATCCAGTCCGACACACACGGAGCCGCGGAAAAAACGGGTTCGCGATTCTCGCTCTCGGTTACTCGCCACTTACTTA
>JAPYYV010019093.1:0-11185 GCA_030522625.1 Copidosoma aretas
TCCCAGCCGGAAACAGTTTTTGAAAAAATCTTGCACCGACCGGGATTCGAACCCTCGCCCCACTTGAGCAGCCGTACCTCAGACTTGCGCCTTAGCCAAATGTGCTACGACTGCTCCTTTTGTGTATCCTTATGTATAAATTATTTGGAAAAGGACACATAGGCGGGAACCTGAGTTGTAAGGAATTTAATGACTACCTTGTTGCTCCTTAATGGGAAAAGGCTAGAACACAAACAACTGGACCCAAACATTACTCCAACACCCACCCTCTACATACATGGAAATCTCCGTCGAGGACAGTGTCGTCGCAGCCTGGAACGTGTGACGTACGATAGCATATAGCTATACGTCCGTCCGCCCTTCCCTAGCCGAGGGCCCTCTCAGATGGGGCAGTACATGGTAGGCAAGGGGAGAGTGAGTCAAGAGAAGGAAGGGAGACTAGACCCGACGCTCGAGAGAAGCAGACGTATCCACTTCGGTTCGCCACTCACACTTGGCTCTTTCCTCGGTCTCTAATCAAATAAAGAACTATTAACCTCACTCGCTGTGAACTTATTTCCCGATCACTATACCTACTGTAATCCTACGTAACATGGTCACAAGATAATCGATATTTTACAATGGTAAATTTTAGTGAATTTTCGAAAAAGCACGTCTGTCTCTACCACGTGTAGGTAAGCTGTGGTTGAAGTATTCTGACATAGCTTACATAATAGATGAGATCAGGCTATATCGATAAAAAAAATGTTTATTCATTTCGGTGCTACCATTTTAATGTTACAGCTGGTTTGAGAAGAGACATGAAAATCGTTGAAAATAGTATTATGTGGATATTTAATGAAAATCCTTTGATATGTTTAAACCGCTATAACTTTTGATTAGTGGCACAAAATTCAACAAACTTTTTTTGAATCAATAGGGTTCTACCGTTGCTTTTATTTAAGTCAAGTTGTAACCACCAAAAATAGTGTACTACTTTGCTACTAGCATTAAAAGAAGAACCACCGTTTACTGACGTATTTTGCGGAAAAACAACAGTTGCACCAAACACTGAGATGCGTGTGTTTTATATTTCAGCCTAAAAGTGCTGGTAAAAAATGTTGGTAAAGATCAATTGTACAGAAGACAAATAAGAGACAAATTAGAATCGGGATGACGGAAAGGACAGGGGACAAAAAGGACATTCAGTAATCACGTAAATTGAGGTCCCAAACGCTCACCGACCACTAAGTGTCAAGTGAATACGGACTCTACCACTCGCCTTTGTCTATCTCTGCTGTGCAGTAGTCCGTTGCTTAATGGAATCGAAAATCTTTTCTCTTGGTTTTTGGAGCTAATGACGTAGTCGTCAATTTTTTGAGGCGTAAACTCGTTACAAAATGTAAGCGCTGCCGTAGGACAGCTTAATGACTAAATATGGCTTTTATATTTTTGGCTAATTGTACAGTACGCATCACTTTTTTCGATATACAAAGTTGTGGCCCGTGATGTGTACGTAAGTATACCACGAGTTGAAAGTTGGAAAATCGAGTTTATTACAGGAAGACTAAAAATACATTTCGACCCTTTGTCCCTCAACATTTCAATAAAAACCGACTCTAATGCCCGTTTTGACTTTTCTGTCCGTTAGAATACAAAGTTTTAAGTAGACATAGTTCCTCGTAACATTCAATTTTGTTTTAGAATTCGAGTATCGACGCTGTACACGATCTGGGAAAGTTAGCGTGGAATCAGTCCTATATGAACATGCCATTTTAAAAATATTTGCAAATTCGTGTCACCGTCAATTAATAAAAGTAACTAAAGTCCTGTAGTAATTTTTTTTAGAGAAAAATATACTGTCTGAGCTTTATTTTACAAAAAATTACTTAGAAACCACATCAAACATAAAAATTTTTTTACTGACGACTCCGGGAAAATTAAAAATGTAATCTGCCGTGACTGTCACCGTGCACTAATAATAAAAATGGGCATGTAAAGGTTTATGGCCCTACAAATTCTACTTGAATTGTATCGACGAATATTTGAAGCCGAAAAACATGGTTTCAAATACTTTTCAAATTCTTCAAGAACGTGTTCAAAATTTACATGTACTTTTCATAAAATCTGTCGGTAGAAATGAATGGTTGTTGAAAATCGTCAATATGATTTCACCTTATTATGTTTTCGATGCATTAAAAACAAACAACAATAATGTCATATTTCAATGTATAGCAACTGTGTAATTGTTCATACGGAATGGGAAGGAAACTGGTAAGATCTTTCATTTCCGTATAGTCAATTGCTTGTAACTGTGAACACATTGATTATTTTAAAAAATGTGTCACGTTATCCATATCTTGAATCATTTAAGTAATAAACAGGCCTTATTGAATGAAAATCGGATGATGATTTAAAGATAGCCATTAGATTAATTAAGGTGCTTTTATAAGTGACAATATCTTAGTATGCATAATGAAAAAAAAAATTTATTATTCAATAGATGAATCACTATCGTCACACACAGATATGATCTTCATATTATTATGTTTTCACAACTTACTTTATAAATCATTCTATAATATTGCTTTATCTGACTATGGAACATCCAAAATTTGAGAAGATTATGCATGTAGTCTCCTTTGGCACGTAATTTTACTTAGCTTATAATACAAATACAGGTTTACATCTAAATCCACTATCATTAGTGAGTGAGTATTGGTTACTATTAACGAACTATAATGTAGTGCATAGTGGCATGATTCATAAGAGGTCAATAAATACGTTCATTTAACATTTAATTATACCATCACGTTGTAACTCAATATTTATTATCCATTTAGATAATATCTCCCCACTCCTTTTTTTTCTCCTCTTTAATATTGCAAAGGTGTATAAACAGGCAGCTCTAAAATTCTCAGATACTATAGAGAATAAAAAAACCAGAAAAATTGAAATTTTTTTGGAGAAGTATGTGTAAGTTTGATGATAAGTAGAAAAAAGAGTAGAAATATAATAAGTTGGAATAAAAATTAAATAATATCAAAGTCAAAAACATAAATGCATTTCCAAGGATGATAAGTATTAAGAATACTCAATTTACATTTACAAAACTTAAGGCATATTGTGTATCATAACGATACTCACGCCAACGTATTAAAATTTCAAGGGTCAAACATAGAAACAGAGAAGTAGATACATTTTCACCATACTGCGCCAAAAGTAACAACTTTCGTCTAGCTTCGCGGAACGAAAATTCCTTCTCCCGGTGCGCGGCGCGCAGTGGGAAAAAAGCACTTTTTGTGAAAAAAATCTGCCTTTACTACAAATCTTGACCTATTTAAAAAATTTTTTTTTTAAATACTCGTAAGATAATGGGCTACACTGTATCACTGCGGCTTTTCTTATTTAGGTCCAACGTAACCTCAAAAAAAAAAAAAAAACTATAAAAAGAAGAAAATAACAAAAGAAAAAGGTACCATTACAAACCACATTAAAAACTAATCTAACAATAATTATTCCAGCTAGGATAAAACAGACTAATCAATAGTTAATGGTACCATAACCTACCAAAATTAAAAATATGTTTAAAATAATGAATTTTTTTTGGAAAAATATCTTCTTTCACTACAACGATCAAACTATTTTAACAATTTCTCTTTTTAAATACTCGTAAAGTAATGGACTTCACTTTATTACTGCGAGTTTTCTTATTTAGATCCAGCATAACCTCAAAAAATGATGAACTGTAGAAAATTGGAAAATCGTGCTTTATACTTTAGGAAAAAGATGTTTTTACGGTTCAAATTTATTAGTAATCTAACAATTACTATTGAGGTTAGAGTAAAATAGATTAATTAATACTGAATAAGACTATCACCTTCAAAAATGGAAAGTATTTGCAGAATAATAACTTTTTTTCGAAAAAAACTGCCTTTGCCCCAAATCTTAAGCGATTTTTATGTTATCTTATTAAAATACTTGTAAGGCAGCAGGTATAACTGAGCTTTGCGGTTTTGTTAATTACAATTTAACGTGACCTAAAGGATTTGTAATTTTTGAGAATTCGAAAGTTATTAATAGAAAATTTATTGACAATAATGTTTACTGTTTCCAGCTAACTAATATCTGTATATACACTACCTACAAAATGTATAGTAGTCAGAATAAACAAAGCATGCCACCGTAACCGTACATAAGTCATCTTTTTCATTAAGTTTTAATATTGTTGTCATTTTCTAGTACGTATTCCAATGCAAGCAGTATGTCTCTTTGGATGACTAATGCAAAAACGCATGTAATAAGGTTTTGTTTAAAAAACTTTCAAAAACCTTTTTATTATTCTACGTATGAGTGAAACTAGTCAGTTTTAAGATTATTAATCGTAGATAAATTGTTACAAACACAACCTTATCACGTGCGTTTTTGAATAAGTAATCCAAAAAGACATACTGTTCGCATTTGTATATGTACTAGAAAATGACAAAAATATTAAAACTAAATAAAAAAAACGACTTATGTAAGGTTACAGTGCTTCGTTTATTCTGACTAATATAAATGTTGTAGACAATATATATATATATATATATATATATATATATATTAGTTAACTGGAAACAGTAAAGATTATTGTCGACAAATTTTATAGGAATATCTTTCGAATTTTCAAAAATTACAAATCCTTTAAGTCGTGTTAAATTGTAATAAACAATTCTGCAAAAACTCGGTTATACCTACTGCCTTGCAAGTATTTCAATAAGAAAACATAAAAATCGCTCAAGATTTGGGGCAAAGACAGTTTTTTTTGAAAAAAAGTCATTATTCTGCCCATACTCTACATTTTTGAAGGTTATAGTCTTATTCCGTATTAATTATTCTATTTGACTCTAACTTCAATAATAATTGTTAGATTACTTATAAATTTAAACCATAAAAATATCTTTTTCCTGAAGTAAAAAACACGATTTTGCAATTTTCTACGGTTTATCTTTTCTTTTGAGGTTATGTTGGACCTAAATCAAAAAAGTTGCAGTGATACAGTGAAGCCCATTACCTTACGAGTATTTAAAAAAAACATTATTTAAAATCGGTTAAAATTTTTAGTGAAGGCAGTTATTTTTCCACTGTGCGGTGCGGCGCAGGATTGGTAAAAAATCGTATACAACCGATGGAAGGAAATAATTAAAGCCTTAGAACGCATGCTCATCAAATGCCTGTGTTCTGAGACATTTTTTACTTTTCCTCCCTAGCTGAGAAATGAACTATTCAATAAAATACAGATATCTTAGAAAAGCATAATCATTTCTTAAAAAGCAAATGGCATAATGATAAATTTTTTGTATTTAAGCTAAAACGGCTAAAATTTGTATTCTTTAATGATCATTACCGAAGAAATAAAAAATCTAAAGCCATCGTTATTTTGACTGATCTAGATACTCTAGTTTTAGCGAAGAAAACAGATACAAGCAGTTATTTGTTTCACTTCGACAACCACAGGGTTATAACAGTCTTAATCAGTTAAATCAATTGTAAATAACGTTTCGAATTTATGTGTCCACAGACAAATTAAGGTATGAAAGCAATATCATACCAAAGTAAATTTGAAATGAATAATTATATTGCGAATTTATGTATTAGAAATATATTTTTTTTTTTAAAAAGTTCTAAAAGCTCTATGTTATTTAGAAAAAAAGGAAAGATTACAAAATTAAAGTAACACGGACTCAAAGATGCAGATGCACAGGCATTGTATATGCAACCATAAACTCTTACTTAATATAAACAACGAAAATATACATTTTTTTGGATCGATGCATTCATAGATACACACAGATAAATACATTACGACAAAAAAGTTTTTGTATAAACAATATACTAAAATAATAAGAATAAAAAGACGGATTGCTGGAAATATAAACACTTGAACTGATCTATCAGTGCACCAAATCAAAGCCTTATTCTCCTTAGAGACGTATACAGGACATAGATGAGAGAATTAGATCTTAAGCGGTTTATTAAACAAATCGATAAAGATGCATGAATGTAAATTATGACAGAAATAGCGCAGTGGGGACGTTGTTGACCCTGAGATTTAAAGACTCCATCGCTAAAAAATAAAAGCTTAAAGCAAAGGTGAAAAGAAAGTAGGGGTTAAATTATACTTAAGAAAGCAAACACAAACAACTTATTAGTAAATGTTTTGAATTTTTATAATCATTTGCGACAAGCTTAAGGTAGTTGCGTCCCAAATTGAAATAATGATGAGATCTTTATGTAACTTTGCACATAGCTAAAATAATATCTAATAAGTATTCACTACATTTCTGTGAAGCTAGGGTTCTTAGGAGGCAAAATATCAGTGCTTATATTTTTAATACTTTAACATGGATGCTTATGGAGAAACTTCTTTTTCTTTACTTTATTGACGTATATCATACGAAATAATGATGAATTTTTGACGATATTTTTTTGTGTATTACAAAAGTATCTAATTATCTTATTTTGTATTTTACAAAATAACTCAAGGGTATTGGTGGTATAAGAAATACAATAATAACCGTCGTAAAAACTGCTAAAGATTATGTCTTCACATAAGTACGAGAGAGACGAAAGACATACCACACTGTCTAATTCGAGTTACAATCTGCTTCTGACTAGCGTAGTAGGGATACAACTACCTTAAGGTGTTTTCGGCATAATTAAACCACCAATTCGGCTTAGCACAGAACTGCGTTTTCATACTTTCTAAAATATTAGTAACGTCAGCTTTTGTGTTTCCATGTTTTGAAGCTCCATTCTTTTAGCATTTTCGTCTCCTGATTCGAGTTACTATAGTATTCTAGGGCTTGCTCTTTATTAGTTCATGATTGTGTATACCCATGTCTTTAATATTTTATCATTATTTTTGTGTGCCTTAATCTTACTATTGAGTGTTTCATTTTAATTCTGAAGGTATTGATTGTTAAATTATTGACTTTTTCATTCTGTAACTTTTGTCATATATCGTACAATATATTTGATTTGCAAATTCCTTATCTCGTTGCTTTGTTATCCTACCTGATTTTAATTGAATCTTGATACTTTTTAATGCGTCCATGGACTCTGTCAGAAAGTTTATTTTTTTGTAGTAACTTCTTACATGACTTAACTTTGAATTTGAATAAACACGTAGGTGTGTGTTTTTGTATCTCGAAGTGTAGATAAATTTTTGCTCTGAAGTGTCTTTGATTCAAAACTTCTATATCTTGGCATTAAAGTTATGTGATCCCAGTCTCAATAGTCTTACATCTGTGATATTTTATTTGTAGTATATAGTTGTCAAACCTAATGCCTTAATATTTTATCTTTATTAGTCTGTCTGCGTATCCTTATTTTGAAAAGTCTGTTAATAATTTTAATTAACATGTACCTTATATTACTTGACACCTTGTTGCTTAAATTAATACTTAAGAAATTTAGTACATACCTTAAAGTTTTTACCTTACCAAATGCTTTACTTCGATAATTTTACGTAAATTAATGATTTTATAGCTATTTCTACGTAAAATAACGGGAAGATCGTGCCTAGCTGCTACTCTACGGAGTAAACTGATTCAAAATTTATTTTAATCCGTCGTGGATCGAAAGAAGAAAGATACATCACGTGATCATTGAAGAGTAATGAGGTGGTACCCGAACAGAAATCTATTGAGGATACCTCATGAGTTCGTGAGGCCCTCTGTAGGTAACCTCTAGAGAGCCTACTGAGGTAAAATGACGGGGCAAACGGTAGGCCCTCGGTAGGTATCCTCATTAGTATGTAATCTCGCTGTACCCTACAAGTACATGATGAGTATATATATGTGATATTCTAACGTGATTATAGTTACTTACTTTATAGATAATAAATTAAACGTACACGCAATAATGAGTTTCAAACTAGACCGTTATCGTATTTTGCATAACGAAAGAAACAACAAGTATGCGATCTCTAAGCAAGCAAAGGAAATTTGTCCCGACTCCAAAATCAACGAGGTGCTCCCAGACAATTGTGTTGGTGAAAATATTGATCAACATTGCGAAGACTTAAAAAAAAATTTTTGGAACTCCACCCGTACAAGCATATTTAAGTGTTGCATTAAAGTGTGATGCGAATGAGGATGAACCAAGAAATTTTTGCTTAATCAATAATCGTACCCCTGCAGAAGATGAAAAACAAAGAAGGAAGATACACAACTTCAACATGTGTTACCGACCCAAGATGATGAAATTTTTTTATAATTTTTATGTACCTTCAGTATTCCTAGCTTTCTAATTTTGCAATGATTATGCTAAGGTGACGTATTTTAATGTATTTCAAAAATTAAAAGCAAATAAATGATTAATTTTGGTATAGAAAGTTTTAATCTGGTTTAATTCGTTGTTTTGTCTCTCTCGCACTCATACATCGGGGGTCTGTCAACCAAAGCTCCATGTTTCGTTAGATCTTGGTTATTGAGGATGCCTACCGAGGGCCTACCGTTTACCCCGTCATTTAGGCTCAGTGGGCCCTCGGTATGTAAGTAGGTAACCTACAGAGGGCCTACCGATTGCCACTCTACGACTTTCTGTTTGGGTGATAACCTCATTTGTAACATTCATCAAAAAATGATGTATTAAATAACCTAAAATTTGTAGAAAGCCTCTAAAATAGAAAGATTAACGCGAGTCTTTGTTTGAGTTTAAAAATAAACTTACAGAAATGTGCAAATTCGTTGTTTATGTAATGCTAATAAAGAAAGAAACTTAATTTTTAAACACACATATTTACAAAAACCATTAGAAGACCTGTCATAATATTTCGATCTTCGAGACTTTATACAAATTAAAGGTTATTTAATTCATTACTTTTTGACAATAGTTACGTCTCAAACAATCAAAACTTCAGTTTTTTTTCATGATCGCAAAATATAACTTTTCTTTTTAATTCACAAGACGTCGCAATTAATTTTGGCTTTCTTGAGTCTTTAAAGTACCAAGTAGGCAGGTCACCTCATCATCTCACGTAAAATTAGCTGTAACAATTAATTAGTAAAAAATCATCAAAGTAGAGAAGTTCTTAAGGTAGAAACTTTAGGGACTGTACTGAATGACTTTAAGTGTTATATTTCCTAAATTTTCATATCCTATTCGTATGCGTCTGTGTCTATCTATGCATGTTATTTTATTCAATAGAGTGTATATATTTTATTTTTCGCTTATTTCGATCATTTTCTTTCACGTTTCCGTTTATAACTTTTTATTTTGAAGAAGAATATCTGTATATCTAACTTCCCTTCATCAATTGAGCACTGTATTGTCTGTTTTTATTTATGAGCAATACAAGATAATGTAACATTGAAAAATAGTGTTGTAGTGATATTAAGGAGCATTATTTGCTTAACATCAAATTAAATTAATTAATATTTGATCAATTGCCTTTATATACCGCATGGATACTGAGTCCTTCTAAGTTTGTAAGGTTATAGACTTATAGAATTACGTTTTTCGCGCATGAAACTCCTATTAACAAACAAAAGATTTCATTTGAGAGATTGAGGCGTTTCAAATTGATTCCTGTAAAATAAAACCTTTGAAAATGTCAAGAAAGTCCCTTAAAAAATGATAAAAATAGCCAAAACAGGGTTTTCCCATCAAAAAAAAAAATACGATGATGAAAAAAAATTTGAACAAAAAAAAATTCGCGCTCCTAAGACCAAAAAATGAGCTTTGTTGAACTTAAATCGGTCGAGCTGTTTTTTCGCAAATAGCGAAAAACCACGAATTTTTCCGTTTTTCAAAAAATTTCTAACTTTAATTAATATGTATAGTAGAAACCTAAAATTTAACAGAATATTTTTCTAGTGGCCCTTCACAGATGCTCTGAATTCTAAGTCACAATGTTGGTCAGTTTGTGCAAACCGTCGCGTTTCGTAAAAAAAGGACCTTTTTTTAAAATGCCCCAAAAAAATGTAGGCACTTTGTCGGAATGTTTTTAACGGATTTAGATTTTTGAATAGTTTAACTACCATGGATCTGATTTTCATATTCTTCAGTGATTGCCAAATGACTAAAATATTGATGTGAAATTGGTGTATTTTCGCTCTCGACCTGCGGCGCGCGGATCACAGTATGACAAAATAGCCTTTTTATGGACAAACATCTTGCCCACGCGAGTTATTTAAAGGAAAAAAACGGCGTTATTCCTTAGAGTGTACACTATCATATCCTAATTTTCGATTTTTAATATTACTGAAACTAAAGAAATCGCCGATCAAAAATGTTGTGTAGATATAAAATTTAAAACAAATGTATTTTTCTTCATGATTGGTATCAATAGTATACATTAGCATACATTAATAAATTGTTTTTGAGGTCGCTGATTACGAATCTGTTGTCCAACTTCGGAAATTTGTAATGATAGATTCTCAATGTTGGTCATAAGAATAAAAAAAAATTTATTTGTTACGTAAAAAAGTAACCTATAGGGGTTTTAAAGGTCGCTGATTAGGGACCTAGTGTCAAAATTTACGAATTGAAAAAGATTTTTATGCCCGCCATTTTAAATCAGCTGTTTTAAATTTCTGTATATCGACGCCATATTCGTAATCAGCGACCTTGGATACAGTTATATTTAACTTTTTAACGTAACAGAAAGGAATTTAGTATTTTTCTGTCTGCCACAATGAAACTGACAATTTTAACATTTTAATATTGACATCAGATTCGTAATCAGCGACCTCATAAACCTCTGCATATCACTTTTTTATGCAAGAGATAAACATATTTTCCTACTTTTGTCCGTCATTTTGAATCTGCAATTTTTAATTTCCGAATTTTGGCACCAGATCCGTAATCAGCTACGTCGACAACAATTGTATACTGGTTATGAAAAAAAAATTTGTTATTTTTCATGTTACTTAACATTTTTGATCTTTCACTTTTTTAGGTCGGGTTATATCGACAATGGAACAGTGGGCTATTTTACACCGAGTCAAAATTTCTGAAGTGGGCCACCAAAAACAAAGTGTCCAGTTTTAATCAGGTTTTTGGATAATTTTGTTGTTTAGTATAACATAAACAATGTGTTTTTAATTTCTTCGCAATTCGGTTTTACAACAAAGTTATAAGCAAATCAATTTTAAGGCCTGTTTTTTTTATAAATTGCTATATCTCAGCGAAAAATTTATGAAAATTAACGAAATTTTAT